>RJWM01049044.1:0-11265 GCA_004363535.1 Dasyprocta punctata
TAGAGTATTCTGTTGCAGTGACACAAAAACTAATACACTTACTCATCAGTCCATTCCTAAACATCGCTGTTCAATTCTGTTCTCAGTGCACACTTACCTTTTTACCTTTTATCTGACCACCATTGCACAGAGAACATAGTTTACTTCTTTGAGTTTCTCCTGCACTCTGCTTAATGGGATGGAAGACTCTAAGAAGACAGTAAATATTGTCCAGCACTTCTATAGCTCAAATATAGAGTCATGCCATGTCATTCAATATGTCCTCTTGCATCTTTGCTAATGCTTGAGCAGATATGATTTTATCTTCACAAGATATTTAAGAGGAAGTGTTCTGATCTCCAGAGAAGGAGCAAAGAAGACAGGATTGTAATATGCTGCAGCTAATGTCACCAAACCCTGATAACCCCATAGGCAGTGACTGGAAGGAAGGAGATGGGAGAATTACATGTGTTTCTGGAGTGCTGGGAGATTCCTTCCTTGTAGAGGTAATCAGCTCCATGGCTTCCCAGGAGACTGGTCATCCTCAATCAAGGCTCCTGGGCCCCTTATCTCATTTCCCCCACACCTCTTGATAGTAGAAGATTCTGGTAAAGCCTCTTTTCACAAAGTCTTTTTATGTAGGAAATGTGAATGAAAAAAAGGTAACTAAGCCTAGATTATACAGATTTTCTGAACAGGAGCATTGCACTGAGAATCAGGGTAGTGCATTTTAATCGTATATCCAATCCTCTCTGGCAAGTTACTTGGCCTCAGCAATATGCACACAATAAGGAGCATGCTTTCATTAATAGTGAATTGGAGCTTAAAGGTGTAAGAAATCAAAACCTATAATGAAGAAAGCAAGGGTCCTCACCTTCGTGGGGTCTCCATGTAAATCCACACTGAGAAATTTCTGTGAAGACAAAGGCAGGAGATGTGAGAAAACTCTCTGGAGTTAAAGATCATCATTTGATCTGTGACCCAAAATCACAACGTTCTTGCTCATGCTTCCTCTTTGGCTGGGCTCAGAGAACAAGGACACTACACAGGCTTTGTTGGTTTAAGCACATGATGGCAGAATAGGACAGGAAGGGACAGGCACCAGCAAGGGAGTTTCAATCCTGAGAACCTAGGTGAAGAGCACTGGAGCTCTTGAAGGGATAACTGCTGTTGGTACCTGCTCTCCTCTTTATCCTTTCACCTACTTGTTCACCCATAGTAACATTGTTGCAATTTTCCATTTGGGTAGAAATGGAAGAGTTGACTGTGGTGGTGGGAATGTGACAGCCTCAAATTTGATGGGATAAGAGATGGAGTACAGTGGCTGGAGATGGCATTCCCATAATCCTTCAGTCTCTGTTTCCCTCTTCTCTCTCCCACTTCATTATTTCAGATGTCAATGTGTGACCTGGGGTCTCCACATCTCCAAACTTAGAGGTTAGTGCAAGGATGGATATATGCCAGGATCAATCCAACAGAGTATATACCAAAGATAATGATATAATTTTATCGTAGATGATTTCTAAGCAGATATAAGTCCAGAGAGTTGTCTTTTTACTTCTCCAAGGAATAAATGTGCTTCAAAAAGAAGCCAACAAAGAAGAGTTTTAGCTGTGTCAAAGAGATAGATAAGTTTTCAATATCTTCAGAGTTTGTGTATCCAACCAAGATTCTTTTGCATCAAAATTCATTTCTCTTTCAGTCACTTTAAAATTAGTTTTCTCATTTTGTATTAGGAAACTCTGACTCATACAAACTCAGTGAATCTCATATCAACTCATGTTTTTCTTTGCTGCATGTTCACCAGGATTTCAAGGTTTCATGGGGGCTGAAACTGTCTGCATTAGCTAACAGGTCTGACCCAGATATATAAACAGCAATCACTGGAGATGCCTCCATTATGAATGGTAGCCACCACAAGTCAGGTGTGCATGTGTGCGTGTGTGTGTGTGTGTGTGTGTACTGAGGATGGTGGAAATCATGGAAGAATTTTCACAATGATTCAGAAAGATGTCCTGAGATCACACATTTTCTGAATTTTCCCAAAGTCACCAAGTACCTCTCCATAAAATGGATCTTCTTGTGCCACATGGAGAATGACTAAAATTTTTTTCTTTTTCCAAATGTTAGAAAAACAGCAGTGCCTTAATTCTTTGAATATCTTGGTTGGCTGATTTGACCTGATGAATCAGGACCTAAGTGCAAGGGTCACCTTAGTGTCTATTCATGGTCTCATCTCAAAACCCAGTGCCAGAAGCTTACTTTGGAGGTACAGAGACATTTCTTCTTGTGTTGAGAACCAGACAGAAAATTAAGAGACTTAGGAACTCCTGAACTCACAACTTCCTCTGCAAAGGGAGGATTTTCATGAGCTCTGGATGTTGCTCTCTTTCGATATTTGTCCTGCTAAGTTTCTTTGTGATAATAGAAGAGACATAACCACCCATCAATGCACAAATGTCACCTTCCCTGAGAAGCAGCCTTGCTGGCTATTACAAATATGTCCATTCTCTGTGCTCCCACTACACTTAACCCACTACATACATGGTTTTGCTTCTCCTTAAATAGTTCTCTGTGAAAAGGGACTACGGTCAATTCATGTTCAGGTCACCTCCCCTGACAGCACCTTGCCATATACTTAGCATTGAGAGGTGGATGGATAGGTAGGTAGCTCAATACAACTATAATTGTACAAATACATGGATAAACAGATGAAAAGTAGCAGATAGGTGATGTATGTGTCAGTACTTCTGGAGTACCAAGTGAAGGAGCATGGACATATGTTGGTTGGTACCTCACTGAGATTGAGGTACCTCATTGAAAATAGACAAAGGAAAAGCTATGGGAAGATAAATACTAGATTGAAGAAATTATTAAAGAAATACATGGATAGAAGGATGGATACATGAATGAATGGACTGATGATAGATGAACAATAGATAGATACAAGTCATTCTAACTGAGTCAGAGTTACCAGAAAATCTAGTAAAGCAGGCCACTGCTGTGTTAAAATTTGTAAATTTTAGCATCTAAATCCGCCAAGCTAGCTGGGCGTGGTGGCGCACGCCTTTAATCCCAGCACTCGGGAGGCTGAGGTAGGCAGAGCGTTGTGAGTTCGAGGCCGGCTTGGGCTACAACGCTAGCTCAACGCTGCCCTGAGATACACAGTGCGACCCTGACTCAAAAAAGCAGGGCTGGGAGTTTGGCTCAGCGGCTTATGTGCCTGTCAGGCAGGCACGAGGTTGGCGTGAGGTTGGGAGTTCAATTCCCAGTGCCACAAAAATAAATAAATAAATAAATAAATAAATCCAACAAGATTAATTGTTATTCTTTTCTGAAAACATTGTACTTAATATTCCCATCCCCCAAATCGAAGATGGTAGTTGCTTACAGTAATATAGAATATCAAATTCTGAAAATAAGAATATCAAAATTTATAATTGAAAGAGCTGGGGAATGGTTATATAATTTTAAATCATGTTTTTATTGGACACTTTTTAACATTTGTACTAATTCATCACAAAAAAGGAGCCAGGCATGGTGATACATGCCTGTAATTCCAATTTAGGAGGTTGAGGCAGGAGGATTGCTGTGAGTTTATGACCAGAATGAGCTACAAAGTGAGCTCAAGGCCAACCTGAACTGCATAGCAAGACTCTGTCTCAAAAAGACAAAAATAATAACAATAAAAAAAGGAAAAATGATATGCCAATTCAGATCTGTAGCCTAACAGGACTGCTGAAAGGTAAGAAACTACCCCAGATGGTTTAAGGAAGGCAAGAAAACACCTGATGGGATAAAGTACATGGTCAAGTACACAGGGTAAGGCCATTGGAATGGAGGCACCTACCATTTTCCGTGAGATCTCTAACAATTCTTCCTCTGTCTTCTGGCGCAGGCAGTGAACCATGACAGCTGATGTGATGGTTTTACACCCAGCAGCAACAGCAATTTTCTGTAGATAGTAAAGTGAAAACAGAGTTCAAAGGCAATGTCGCTTCTCTCCATCAATGTAGACAGAGGGGTTTTATCCAAGACCCAGTTTATAAAATGCAGTTGGAGTTGGAGATAGCTGCTCTAGACCAGTAAATGTGGGTTCTGAATTCCACAGGGTGTTGCTTCTTTCAACAATTATGAAGTTAGTTACGATATGATCCAGTAAATATCTCTCATTCTCTCTCTCTGTCTCCTGTCTGTCTGTCTCTCTCTCTGTCTCTCTCTGTCTCTCTCTCTGTCACTCTGTCTCTCTCTCTGTCTCTCTCTGTCTCTCTCTATCTCTCTCTCTCTCTCTCTGTCTCTCTCTCTCTCTCTCTCTGTCTCTCTCTCTCTCTCTTTCTCTCTCCATATATATATTCTCATAGTTTAATGTCTCAAGACAGATTCTTTGTCATGGGCACACAGAGTTCACATCCAGGATTTCACTGTCTGATGTCAAATCTCAGATCCTTTGCTTCCTAGCCATTTGATATCCAGCAAGCCACTCAATCTCTCTGTATCTTGGTTTCCCTACTCATAGGTGAGAGTAATCACTGAATTTCTATAATACGGAGTTAATACAGGTGATGAGATGAGGTGTGTATTATGTCTTCCACACAGTAAGGTTTGCTCAGAATTACAGGTCTGAATATGATGACTCACTGAAAAATACTGTATAAATACTGAATTAAATGTGAGCCTCGAAGTAGCACTTCCTGCTCAGCCATTCTGACTTCAGTGATCTTTTGAGCATCTCAACAGATTTCTGCAGCAAGAAATGCCCCTGTGAATTCCAGTAGAGCAGAAGAAAGTACAATAGCTATCCAGGGTGAGACCTACCTCAGCCAAAGGCTTGACGCCTTTCATGACCAGACCAGCAGTGAGGGCCACCCCACTCTCAGAAATGGCCCTGTGGAAGAGGTTCTTGGCCAGAGGAGATAACACCTAAGAGGGAAATGGAGAGGAAGAGAGTTGATGCTCACAGTCCAGCAGGTCAATGATTTGCATACTCTTTAAGACTCCATCTACCCACTCCTCTGTCTACCCGTTCAACTGGAGACATTACCACTCAGCAGATATGACAGCTCCTCACATTTCCCTCTTGCTTCCCAGGCTCTCTCTCTCTGTTTCCCCAGAGAACTTTGAAGGGATGGAACCAACCCAGAGTAAGGGATAATATCATGTGCCCATGTTAAGAACCAAAATTTTGAAAAAACATTTTGGCAATCTTTTCAACAAATTCTGTTTCAAAATTGACATTACAAAGAATTTATTTTAAGAAAAGCAAATATTATGAAAGGGTTGTCCAGGGTAGAGTGCTTACATGGCATACCCAAGGCCCTGGGTTTGATATGCAGCTTAGGAAAAAGAAAGGGAAGGGAAGGAGAGGGAAGAAAAAGGGAGGAGGGTGGAGGAGAGTGTAAAGAGAGGGGAAGGGAAAGGAAAGGAAAGGAAAGGAAAACTGATAATGAAGGTGAACAATAATATCTAAGAGTTCTCATGCTGTTTACAGTAGGAAAAGTTAAAAATAACCCACAGTGCTAATATTATATTAAATATATAAACAATTTTTATTCTTAATAAAGAATACTATGCAATAATAAAACATAAGATTACCTAAAGAGGCTTAATTTTAAGGAAATATTAATGACACACTACACTTTGAAATGGTGAAACAACACAGACAGAAAGATACATATGACAAAGAGAGTGAGAGACAGAATGGATGGATAGAAAGAGGACTGAGGCATGGATAGATGGATATATACATATGAGCTGTGGAAAATACTATGGAAATACATACCCTAAAGTCCGCAGTGACTATTCATGGAGGGTGGGAAAGTGGTTGACTATTTTCTCCTTTGGGTTTAACTATTCTCCTTTTTCTCTACTATAAAAATATGTAACATTTTCTTCTGAGTATTCAACTATGAAATCATTACCTTGTGTAAAAATACAGCAATAGGACTGACACTGTACTCTACAATGAGTGCTTACATGATATCTTCTAGTTCCCAGCACCCTGTATAACTTCCATTAGTGTCCCCAAGCTCCATTCCCCATACCAGCAGGATATCTCACGACTCAAGTTTACATCTGTGTATCAAACTTTCCATTCCTTTCCTCCACTATTTCAACTTTCACCCCTCATTCTGCTCACCTGTTTCTCCAAGTCTTTCATTGCCCCCATAGTCCCAAAGAGTGCTGCCCTCCCGTTTGGACCTAGATAAGCTTTCAGACACCTTTGAGGAAGCACCTGACTTCTCTCACTGTTCAAGACCCCTTAGTATGTGCATCTGGTCTGGTGCCAAATGACACTTTATCCAGTTTATGTCCTTTCCTCTTGCTATGTATAGTTTGTATTCATCCCTACTTCCCAAGGGAAGCAAGGTGAGTTCTAATGTGAAAAATGATTAGGAAGGGTAATGAAAACTCAAGTGGAAAGAAGAGGAATGCCACAACTGAAGGCTGAAGTTGGAGATTCTTAGGGCCCCATAAAATTAAGCTTAGCTTGATCCCCCTACAGTCTAAGGAGTGTTGGGCCTTAGTTCTTCACAATTTGATGCTGGGCACTGAGTAGACTCAGCTCTGGATCTAGGTCTTATAAGCACAGAGACACATGACTTGACTGACTGATCTCCAAGAAATTCTTTCAGCAACTATATCAACTCTGGGCCTGAGTCCTGTATTACAATTTATATCTAGATGTCCCCCCAAAGCTGCATGGAGTCATAGATGGGGCTTTTTCAGAGGTCACTGCATCTAGAGTGTGTGAGCCTGGGATTGATTCATACTGCAATGCTAGGATCAAAGGCACTAGGATTAAGGGTGTGACTGATACCTGCCCTAAGTATCCTAGACAAGATATAAGAAATAGAAAGGGTTATGGTTATCCCTTGTTGTTTTGCTACCTTCTGCCTACCATGAATTGTTTCTCCTCTGTGATGCCTGTCTATCATGTCACCCTGCCTTGCAACCAAATGATTATGAACTGAAACTTCTACAAACTGTGAGCTAAATTAACCTTTCCTCTTTTAACTTTGGGTGTCAAGTGTTTTATCTCAGTAACAAGAAAAGTAGCTAAGACAGTCTGGCATCAGGAACACTTACAAGAACAGAGACACTTTCACCACCTGCTGATTCTCCAAAAATGGTCACAGAGCCTGGGTTCCCTCCAAAGTTGGCAATGTTGTCCTGGACCCAATGCAGTGCAGCCACCTGGTCCAAATGACCCCAGTTTCCCTGGCCGTGCTCATCCCCTGTGCTTTAAGAAATAGAGTGTGAGAGGGAAATAGAATTATCACGGCAGTGCTCTCAGGAACCAAAGCAGTGTAGGGTCTTTCACTTCATCTCCCTGAAAGAGGTTAGACTCTACATACCTGACACAGGGATCTTCACCTGCTCCTCATTCCTACAGTAGTGTTCTAGAGAGATATCTACACTCATCTTCCTAGCTACTGCAGACTGAGAATATACCAAGCATCCAAAACTGATAGGAGAACTAGGTCACATCTTTGATAAGCATAGGCAAAAAAAATCTCTGCTGACATTCAGACCACAAATAAATAGATGGTAAAAGAAAATACAGTGTCAACTGCTGAAAGTACTTTGAGGAAGAAGAAAATCTAATAAAGAAAGAAAAAGATGTGGAACAGTGTGGTGATATTTCAGGTCTCATGATCAGGGAAAGTGTCTCTGAGGCAGTAGCTTTAGGTAGATATCAGGATAAAATGAGAACATGGGTCTTATAAATTACCAATGAAGGGAATTTCATTTAGGAGAAGTAGCAGGTGTACAAAGCCCAGGGATAATAGAAGAAAATGTGAGTGTGGATAATGTGAGATGCAGCTGAAGAGCTTACTGCAAGCCTTGGCCAGGACTTCTATAACTTGACAAATAACATAGGAACCCTTCTAAGAGACATGACATCATTTAAGTTATTTCTCATGCAAGCACTCTAGTTTTTATATGAAGCATCCATCATGTAAATATAGCAAGTTAATAAAAATACGTGGTTATAAATCAGGGTAGAGGCATAGTCAGAAAAATAATCAGAGGCATAGGACTTTAATTATGGTGCAAGCAAAGATGGGTGAGAAGCAGGTAGATGAATACACCTTTAAAAGGCAGAACCAAGAGGCTTTGTTAGTCATATGCACGTTAGTTGTAAGAAAAAGAGATGAGTCCAGGCTTCCCACCAGGGCTTTATACTGAGGAAAAGGGAACTGCTTGGTGGCTGCACACAAACTTTTGTGGGGAGAGAGGAAGAGTCATTGTTGGGTAAGAAGTAGTGGACCTCAAGGTCTGTCAGTGTAAAGAAGGAGGCATTTTGTAGACATCCAGGGGTATGGGAGAAGGAAGCTAAAGATGGTACCTGGGATTAAAAGACAACTGGATGCTACAAAAAAAAGGGGGGGGCGGGAAGCTGTGAATGTACTTCTGAAGTTTCCCAGGGATTAATGGGATGGAAGACACAGAAACTGGGGAAACTGGAGGTCGGGGAGGAGAGGTGATAGCAAAGGTGCTAAGAAGGAGCAGGCCAGGAGGTGGAAAGTGGCCAGAGCTAGGAAAACGAAGCAGTTTAGGGAGTAAGGAGTGGCAAAAGTGGGTGGTGTGAAGAGGTCCCATTAGGTCGATCCAGGCTCTGGTGGAGATCATTGTTGACTCTATGAGAACAGCCTGGCAGTATGGTTAGTTGAAAATCTGCCTGCACAAGAACTCATGACACTCCCTCCTTGAGAGTTCCCCTCCTTAACTTTCCTCGGAGAAGATGTACAGCATGTACTCCATCACAGAAGGAGAACTGCGGAAGAGAGAGAATTTTTGAAGATTTACTAGGCACTGGTAGATAGCTAAAAAGGAGATGAGCATTACAGAGGCAGGAACATGAAGGCTGGGCCTTGCAGGATGAATGGGAAATGGGTGGGTAGAGCAGGCATTCCATGGACAGCCCACACAAAAGCTCAGGAGCAAATAAACAAGTGTGAAAGGTAAATGGAAAGTTCAGGAGAGCCCACTAATGAAGGGAGTGGATGTATTAATAAGAAATTTAGAAAAGGATGTTTTAAAGGATGGGATGACTACAGTTGAGACATTGCTGTGGTAGTTACTATGGTTTGGCTGGCATGTGGTTTGTGCCCCAAACGTTTATGTGCAGAAGCCTTGATCCCTAATGTGCCAGTACTAAGAGTTGATAGAACCTGTAAAAAGTGAGGACTAATGGGAGATGATTGGATTATTAGGGTTGCTATCTTTAAAAGAGATTACCATAGCGCTCATGAGATGCTTATTAGCTCCCAAAAGAAAGAGTTACTATAAAAGAACGAGGTCCCAGATCCTGCTCTCTGGCTTCCTGTTTATGCTGCGACCTAACCTTTCTACTGAAGATTCCCTTTCTGATTTCCAACACTGCAGCACAGCCAAGGGGCTGTCACCAAAGACCAATCAGATGAAACCACTGAGGTTGGAATGAACTAAATAACTTTGTTTTTAAAAATAATTAACTAGTCTTTGGTACTTTGCTGTACCAACATAAAATAAACCAACACAGAAGATAATGTGCAGAGATATCTAACCTGAAGAATCCCCAGATGCCTAGTCGGTACTGAATGGTCACCACTACCACATTTTCATGGGCAGAGAGGGCCAGTCCATCATAGGTTGATGCCCCACCAATTGCCAGACCACCTCCATGGATCCACACCATCACCTGTACAAAAAGAACACAGCCACACTGATTACAAAAAATGCTATTAGAAAAGATCTCGGGAATTTTCTAATTTGGTCACTTACAATATTTTGCCTGTAACTCAAGGAGGCCATTACCCAAAGTCCACAAACACCAGCCAGGTTGCAAGAGGCAGTCTCTCTCCTCCCCAACTCTACCAGCTCAGTCCAAGCTATCTCCACACTCAATACCTACTGGTTGCCCCTGCCTTTCTCTCCAGATCCATGGACCATGTGCTGCCAAAGCTCTTCAAAATGGGAAAGTCATGCAAAGAACAGTACAGACCAAGGATGCCATGTTCCCCTCAACGCTCCACCATTCTCATGCCTGAATGATGCAACCAGCTGAATATGCAGAAGAGAAAGAAGAAGCCCTTGGATTTTGGCTTTAACTCTCTTAATTCTTTAGAGGAGAATTACACTTCCTAGGCAGTTCCATTATCTCAGTAATTAAGAACATCCCCAATGGGTGTGTTCCTACTGTGTTTCCACTTTGCTTCCCCTATAGCCTAAACCCTACACATCCTCCTCAGCCCAGCTTCACATTTACCTCCTGCAGGATGTCTTCAGTCATTTGACTAACATTATATGATGGCCCACTATGTGCCTGGGACTGTGGTGAGAATTAAAAGTGGCAGTACAGTAAAGAGAACAATTCATAAACCACTTCTTTGCATTTAAAAGTTCACATGCCAGGGAAGAAATGAGAGTGGGTAAAATAATATTAATAACACTACAAATAGAAAATAAATCATAAAATAAACTGCACATAAAGACTGTTCTCAGCACTAAAAAATATCTATTCAAAAGGTAATAAAAATTTTAAAAACTGGGCCACTTTACTGCCCAACATCCTTTAGCTAAAAGTGGTAGCAGCAGGACTTGACCAGACGATCTGGCCCCAGAACTCACATGCTGAGTTGCCCACTGACAGCAACCCTCAAGTACAGCACAGTAATCTAACTGTTCAGGCAAGAAGAATATCCTTCTGAAGCATTACTTAGTGTGTGATCAGTGCTGGCTCTGTGTACTCAGCCAGGACTGAGTGAAGCTTAAAAGTCATCACTGAATACTCGTGCAATTATTTTCATTCAAGGAAACAGACATTCAAAGAAATTAAGAAATTGTCAGAGAGTCTAGGTCACTCAAAGGTAGGCTTGGGACTTAAATTCAAACCCCTAGTCCTTAACACTGTGTCTATGCTTGGGGTGGGGGGAGTACTTCATCCAGGCTCCCAAAGACCCTTTCTCTTTCACCTCTGTTCCTTGCTTGTCTCCAGAGCTAGAATTTAGACACAATCATCTTTAAATGAAGGCTGAGCCCAAGGACTGGTCAGCAATGATATGCTGAAGAAGTTACCATGTCTCCACAACCCAAATGTCAAGCTCTTTCAAGGTAGGATTGTGTTCTCATGGCTTCTTTCTCCTTTGTGGAACCCCCAAATCTAACTGTGTGCATGTGAACACTATGTAACAGAGGGAATGAATGAAAGAGGGAACATTCCTCTCCACCTCAATATTCCTTACAAACACATGCAAGACCAACCTTCAAGATCACGTCCTTCACCCACACTCCTGGGCTCCA
>RJWM01049045.1:0-11279 GCA_004363535.1 Dasyprocta punctata
TTTTTCTTCTTCTTTCATTTTCATTTGTGATTTGATAATTTTATAGAGTGATATGCTTTAATTTCATTCTGTTCATCTTTTATTATCAACTACACATTTTTGCTTCATGATTACAGTGATGCTTATATAAATCATCTTAAAGTTATGATAGCTTATTGTAAGGCAATGCAATTTACCTCTGTTCCATTTGAAACTCCACACATTTACTTGATACATATTATGTTTTCAATGTTATAATTCATGGTTTTATTTTTTTATTTTTATTTTTATTTTTTTTGGTAGCAGGGATCGAACTCACAACCTTACACTTGCCAGGCAGGTGCTTGTGGCACTGAGCTAAATCCTCGACCCTGTTTTTTTTTTTTTTTTTTTTTTTTTTTTTTTTTTTTTTTTTTGAGACAGGGTCTTACTATGCAGTTCAGGCTGACTTCAAACTCACTTTGTAGTCCAGGCTGGCCTCGAACTTACAGTGATCCTCCTGCCTCAGTCTCCCAAGTGCTAGGATTAAAGGCGTGAGCCACCATGCCTGGCTCCATGATTTTGCATTATAGATCCAAGAAATTATCACAGACAATAGTTATTTTTTATAATATTGCATTTAATATTTAATGTATGTTATTTAAAAATCATAATCATGGTATTATTCTGAATTTTACTATTATCCTTAATACTTCCAGTGAATTTTATAATTTCATGTACTTTCATATTTCTAGTACCTCCTTCCTATCTCTTGTAACTCCTTTATTTCTGATGTACAGCTTTGTTAGATAAAATATTCTTTGGCACTAGTTTGTTTTCTTTTGTTAGATAAAATATTCTTAGTCACTAGTTTCTTTTCTTTTCTTTTTTTTGTTTAAGAGAAAAAAAGGTACAGAAAAGCAAAAAGCAAAAGAGGCAAACCAACAACAACAATAAGCCCAAAACAACAACAATAGAGGCTTTCAAAATGAGAGGAATTTAGCAATGGTTGTTATATTGCATATTATCTTCAAAAGATTTGCTTATATTATCAGATATAGAAATGCAAAATTGATCTAAGCATGAGTATTAACTGTTCTTTTCCAAGAACTAATAGAATTAGTAGTATAGTCATCTTTGCTTTCTTATGTATACATATACAAATTTATGTCTTTTTCCTTCTTCCTTCCTTCTTTCCTCCTTTCTCTTATCCCAGTTACTTTTCCTCTTTGAGCACTTTTTTAATCTTACACAATATTTATTGCAGATTTTAGATCCTATTTGCTCTTTCAGTTTCTTACACTAGGTAGTCAATATGGTATTTACACATGTGACTTTGATTTATTTCACTTATGAGTATGGTCTCAAGTAGTGTCCATAAAAGCCTCCATGAGATCATTCTTTGTAGCTGAGTATTACTCCATTGTATAAAAATACCACATCTTTTTTATTCATTCCTCATTTGAGGCATGTGAGTTGTTGCCAAGATTTGGCTATTACAAATTGTGCTGCTATAAACATGGGTTCACATATATCACTGTGGTATGATGTCTTCAATTCTCCTGGGAAAATACCCAGAAGCAGGATGGCTGGGTCAAATGGAACCTCTATTCCCAGTTGTTTGAGAAACCTCCACACTGATTTCTACAATGATAGCACCAACCTACACTTCTACCAACAATGGAAAAAGTTCCTTTTCTCCCATAGCCTCACCAGCGTTTGTTATTGGTTGATTTTTTGATCTTAGCCATTCTTTCTGGAGTGAGATGAAAACCCAGTGTTGTTTTAATTTGCATCTCTCAAATGACCAATGATGCTGAACATTTTTTCGTATATTTATTTGCCATTTGTATTTCTTTATCTGATAAGTGTGTATTTATCTCAGGTACCCATTTTTGTATTTGGTCTTTGAATTTTGGGGGTCTGATTTTTTTTTTTTTTTTTTTTTTTTTTTTTTTTTTTTTTTTTTTTTTTTTTTTTTTTTTTTTTTTTTTTTTTTTTTTTTTTTTTTTTTTTTTTTTTTAGTTTTTTGCATGTTCTAGATAAAAGTCCTTTATCTGAGGAACAGTTGGCTAAGATGTTTTCCAGTTCATAGGTTTTCTTTTCCCTCTATTGGAGATTTCTTTTGGCATGCAAAAACTTTTTAATAAGACAAGATCCCAGTTGTCGATTCTGGAAAGTATTTCCCGTACAGTTTGATTTTTGTTCATGAACTCTCTGCCTACCCTTATGTCTTCAATATTTCTACCTACTTTGTCTTCCAGCAGATTTAGCATTTCTGTTTTAATATTTAGATCTTTGATCCATTTTGACTTTAGTTTAGTGCATGGTGATAGAATGGCTCTAGTTTTAGTGTTTGGCATAAGGAAAGTCAGTTTGTCCGCACCACTAATTAGAGAGGCTGTCTTCCTTTCAGTGAACATGTTTGGCCCCTTTGTCGAAGATAAGGTGGCTGAGTGTGTTTATAGTTTTGGCTGTGTCTTCTAATCTATTCCATTGATCTTCAGGTTTGTTTTTATTCTAGTACCATTCTGATTTTATCACAGTAGCTTTGTAGTATAACTTCAAGTCGGTGATTGTGATGCCTCTTGCCTTCCCTTTGTTGCCCAGAATTGTCTTTGCTATTCTAGGTCTCCTCTGGTTCCAGATGAATTTTAGAAACATTTTGTGAAGTATGCTATTGGTATTTTTATTGGAATTGCATTAAAACTGTATAACAATTCTGGGAGAATGGCCATTTTCACAATGTTTGGTCTTCCTATCCATAAACAGGAAATGTCTTTATGTTTGCTGAAATCGTTTGCAATTTCTTTTTACAGAGTAATGTAATTTTCAATGTATAGATCTCTTACTTCCTTTGTTAGATTGATACCTAAGTATTTCATTTTTTTGGATATTATTGTGAAGGGTGTGGCTTCTCTTATTTCTCACTCAGTGAGTTTGTTGTTCATGTACAGGAATGCTATTGATTTTTGAGTGTTGACTTTGTATCCAGCTACATTACTGAATTTGGTTATTACATCTAGAAGTCTTTCAGTGGAGTGTTGAGGGTCTTCTACACAGAGTATCATGTCATCTGCAAATAATGATAATTTAATTTCTTCCTTTCCTTTTCTAATTCCGTTTATTTCTCTCTTGACTAATTGTTCTGGCTTATGTTTCCAGAACTATATTGGATAAGAGGGGTGAAGTAGAAATCTTTGTCTTGTTCCTTATTTTAAGTTGAAAGTTTTCAGTTTTTATCCATTTAGTAATATGTTGGCTGTTGATTTATCATATATGGCTTTTGTCAGGTTGAGTTGAAGACCATGTATTCTGATTTTTCATAGGGTTTTTATTATGAATGAGTGTTAGATTTTATCAAAACTTTTTTTCTGCATCTATTGAGATGATAATGTGATTCTGGTCTTGAGTCTGTTGATTTGGTGTGCTATGTTTAATTATTTGCATCTGTGTAACCATCCCTGCATTCCTGGGATGAATCCCACTTCATCATGGTGTATAATCTTGATAATTTGCTGCATTTTATTTGCCAGCATTTTATTGAAGAGTTTTGTGTCTATGTTCATTAGGTAGATTGGCCTGTAATTCTATTTTTGATTGGGTCTTTCTCTGGTTTTGGTATTAGGGTAATACTTGCTTCCAAGAAAGAGTTAGGGTAACTTGCTCCTCTTTCAATTTCATTGAAGAGTTTGAGGAGTGTCTTCCCTAAATTTCTTGTAGAATTCAACAGTGAATTCATCAGGACCTGGACTTATTTTTGTTGGTAAGGTTCTAATTACATTTTCAATTTCTTAATTGAAATTGGGTTAGTCAGCAGTTTTACATCTTCTTGATTCAGCTTTGGTAATTCATATGTTTCTAGGAATCTGTCCATTTCTTTTGTGTTATCAAACCTATGAGAGTAAAGGTTTTCAAAGTAAGTGTTGATGATCTTCTGTATTTTCACAGATTTCACCTTTTTCATTTCTTATTGCATGGACTTGAGTTTTTTCCTTCCTCTTTTTGAAAAGGTTGGGTAGGAGTTTCTCAAATTTATTTATTCTTTCAAAAAACTCTTTCAATTCATTAATTCTTTGTATTGTTTTTTAGTTTGAATTGCATTGATTTCTGCTCTGATCTTTATAATTTCCTCCCTTCTTTGGCTTTGGGTTTGACTTACTCTTCTTTTCCTATAAGTTTGAGGTGCAGCATTAGGTTGTTTATGTGTGTCCATTCCATTTTTCTAATGTGGAATTTACCGCTATAACTTTTCCTCTGAGGTCTGATTTCATTGTGTTCCACAGGTTCCAGTAAGTTGTAATTGCATTTTTGTTCAATTGTAGCTGTTCTTCAATTTCTTCTGTGACCCACTGGTTGTTTGGGAGTGTTACTTAATTTCCAATTGTTTTCTGGGTTCTACTGGAGATTTTTGTCATTAATTTCCAATTTTATTGCCCTATGGTCAGATAATATGCATGGGATTATTTCAGTTCCTTTGCATTTATTTAAGCATGTTCTGTATGGGCTAGTATGTGGTCTATTTTAGAGAATGACCCATGTGCAGCTGAGAAGAATGTGTATTCTGATGTTGCTGGGTGGAACACTTGATACACATCTATTAGGTCTATTTGTTCAAAAGTTTGATTCAGCTTTGTTATTTCTTTGCTGAGTTTTTGTTTGGTTGACCTGTCTCTTTGTGACAATGGGTTTTAAGGTCCCCTATTATAACGGTATTATTGCTTATTTGAGTTTTCATGTCTATCAAGATTTGTCTTACATAGTTGGTTACTCCTGTATTTGGTGCATATATATTTATGATTGTAATCTTGTCCTCTTGAAGTTTTCCCCTAACAATTATGTAAGCCTTTTGATCATTCTTGGTTTGAAGTTAATATTGTCTGTAAACAGAATAACTACTCCTGCTTTTATCTGGGTTTTTGTAAATAGAGTATTTTTCCCCAGTCTTTGCCTTTTAGTCTATAAATTTCCTTTTGAGTTAAATGTGTTTTTGTATACAGCATATTGTTTGGTATCATTTCTTGATCCATTCTGCTGCTCTGTTTCTTTTTATTGGTGAGTTGAGGCCATTTACATTGATGGCTATAACTGATATGTACTGACTTATCTTTGTCATGCTATCCTTCTGTTGTTGGCTCTCTACTTTTTCTCTCTGTTTAGCTCTTTGCCGTGCTTAGTGGTTTCCTTTTGCTGTTGTTCTCGTAACTGTATTCATCTTTATCTCTTTCTAGAGTATCTTTCAGTACTCTTTGTAGTGCTGGTTTGGTGGTCATGAATTTCTTCAGTTTTTCTTTGTCATGGAAGTATCTTATTTCTCCATCAATTTTTAAGGATAGTTTTTCAGGGTACATCAATCTGTGTTAGAAGTTGTTTTCTTTCAGAACTTGAAATACTTCACTTCAAGCTTTTCTTGACTTGAAGGTTTGTGTTGAGAAATCTGCCGTGATTCTGATAGGCTTTCCTTCATAGGTGATCTGTTTCTTTTCTCTGACAGCTTTTAGTATTTTGTTCTTGTGCTGTATTTCTGATACCCTTATTATTACGTGTCTGGCTGAAGATTTATTTTGGTTATGGTTAACTGGGGTTCTGTATGCCTCAGTTACCTGTATTTCAGATTCTCTTGCCATGTTTGGAAAATTTTCTGCTATTATTTCTGTGAATAGCCTTCTCAGGTCATTAGTATTGACCCCTGCTTTTCATTTATGCCTATTAATCTTATGTTATTTCTCTTGGCATCATCTTGCAGCTGTTGAATTGTTGTTTCTTGGTTCCTTACTATTTTTAAGAGATCTTTTCTTTCGTGGCCATGATCTCCCATGCTGTCTTCAAGATCTGAGATTCTATCTTCAGCTTCATTTAAGCAGTTTTTCAAACTTTCCATGGAGTTTTTCATTTCCTGCATTTCCCTTTGCATCTGTTTCATGCATTCTGTTTGTGTCTTATATTGTTCATTCAAGGTTTCAATCATTTTCTTAAGTTCTATTTTTTTGTCTTGCTCTTCTTTAGATACACACAGCATTTCTTTAATAATGATTCTCATTTCATTTTTTAGCTGAGAGACTATTTCTGATTTGAATTTCTCTATGGCTTCATCAAGCTGTTTCTTTATTGCATTTTCTATCATTTCAGAAAGTTCATTTGTGTGACTCCCACTGTCTTCCATTTCAGTATCTCTTGGGTTTGTTCTTTGTGGACTGGGAGACTGAAACTGCCTCTTGGTCTTTTGTTTTGTCATTTTCTTCCAGAACCTATGTGGCTCTGTGTCCTGTGAGGCTGACTGGGCATTCCCCTGAGGGTCACGCTGAGTGGTGGGTTGTGCTGAGTTGCGGGACCCGGTAGAACTGGATCCTGCGTGCAGCAAGGGAGGGCAGCCTCCCGGGGTGTGCGGGTGGAGCCTCCACCTTAACTGGGTATGGGCCAAGGTCTCCTGGTCCCAGGGAGCTAGGCAGAGTGTACCCCAGAGTGTGACGCCACCCGGACCCTGGGTCTGTCTGCAAGTTCAGAGCAACAGCTGTGCCAGGGCAAGCCTGGGCGAGTCCCAGGCCTACAGTGCTGCGGCCTTGCTCTGACTGGGAGGGGGGCCACGAGCTCTGGGATGCAGCACGCACAAGCTGCTCCACTGAAGTATGGAGCTTGCGTGTGCTCTTCACTCTGGTGGGGGGAGCCCAAGCTCTCCAAGACCCTGCAGCTATGTTGGTCAGTCCCTGAGGAGCAGGTCTGGGGTCCTGGGCTGATCTGGGCTGGGCTGCGTACCTCTGTGTCCTGCCCCGGAGTGTCACACTGATTCTTGGGTCGCGCTGAATTGCGGGACCCAGTAGAACTGGGTCTTGCACGCAGCAAGGGAGGGGGACCTCCCAGGGCGTGCAGATGGATCCTCTGCCTTAAGTGGGTGGGGGCCAAGGCCTCTAGGTCCCAAGGAGCTACGCAGAGTGTACCCTGGAGTGTGACACCGCCCGGACCCTGGGTCTGTCTGCAAGTTCAGAGCAACAGCTGTGCCCTCATGATGATTTCTTAATGAAGTCTTCTGTTAGTTAAAACTATTTAGAGACATTTCAAGCTGTATACAAACAAGAGACATCTATTATCTCTCCTATGTCTTGGGAGATTTTCAGTCACTTTTTCAAATGAGATTTTTACCGTTCTATCTCTCCTATAACCCCCTATTTCCATAATACAAGTTATCTTTCTTGACTGGGTTTCATGTGTTATGGATTTTTGTCATTTTTTACTGGTTTTTCTTTTTTCTTCTCTGACTAGATATTTTCAAATGACTTTTCAATTTTACAGATTCTTCTGTTTGATTGTCTGCTGTTGGTGGACTCCCTTCTGTTTTTCATTTTATTCAATATAGTGTTCAGCTCCAGAATTTCTGTTCATTTATATCTCTCTTGACCTTTTCGTTTTATTCATGTATTGTTTTCTCATTTCATGAGTTGTGTGTCTATATTCTCTAGCAGCTTGCTGAGCTTTCTTAAAGCAATTGTGTTTAATATTTTCTCATAGAATTTATTGATATCAATTTACTTGGAGAAGATTGCTGGATATTATTTCATCCCTTTTGTGGTGTCAAGTTTCCTTGATTTTTTATGTTCTTTAAAATCTTGCATTACTGTCTACACATTTAAAAGATCAGTCCCCTTCTGCAGCCTTTACTGACTGGAATGCAAAGAAAACATCTTCATTGATGGGCCCCACTAGAGTTTCTAATTCTGCTTTGCACCTTTTCCCTGGTTGTTATTTTACTTCTCCTTTTCCCCCTTGGGGGTGATTTCTTTAGATTGCAAGTCTTCTCTTAGTCATCTTAAGACAAGCTGACTTTGAAAGAATCTCTCCTGTATTTGTTTCTCTAGGGTGGTGTCCCCAAACCCTAAAGTTTATGAGGCTTTTCTGAGTTCTGTAGAGTTGACTGTCTATGTGAGATGCTCACACTTACTATAGATGAAGGTACCCTTGGGAGCCAACCTGAAAAGTAAATGAGGAATGTGAAATATTAGAGCTTGCTCTAGGCTCATTGGTTAATCTCCTGGCAAAGTTTCCAAAGTGTCTTGCAGGCTGGATTCCTGATGGAGTCCTTGGAACAGTATTAGCATCGTGTGGTCTCTTCCATCTTCACACCCTAACAAAATCAATCAATCATGATGTTTACCTCAGCATTCTGAATGAGATGAGAAAGAAGTGGGCCCTTAGGCAGCACCTCATATATCTAGGGCACCTGAAGTTTCATGCACTATTGTCTCATCTTCTCCAATGAAAGAAATTGTGCGAGATAAAAGAGTCTCTTTCACTTTGAGCTGTTCCATTTTGTGGAAAGATAACAGGGATAAAATGATGATATTCTTTTCACCCTCTTTAATGCATCTACTTTTTATTCTTTGTTCTAGCTGTGTGCTGAAACTCTTCCACAAGACTATCATAAAGGCATTTTCTCTATAATTGTCAAAATCTATACTTCTGCAAATGGAGAATGGTGGAAAGTTTCTATTCCACCATCTATATGATGTCACTTACCAGCATTTTTCCCACTGAAACTCGCCTCTTTATAACTAATTGTTTTGTTTGTTTTGTTTTATAACACTGCATAAACTTTTCTTAACATATTATCCCAAACTTTGTGAATTAGCTATAGGATTGCTGTACCAAATTAATAATTTTCTACATAATTTATGTGCTAATTTCAATTTCAATTTCACTCTCGATCCCACCTGTTATTGCTTCAATCCTAAATTAATGAGGCAAGTTAAAGCTGGAAAATGTCAGATCATCTGATGGCCTTACTCTTTTCTAAGGTCATATAAAATGAAAGTGTATGTCTGTCATTATTTAACAATCTATTTCATTTTATAGAGTCGTAATATGTTAGAGCTGGGAGGTTTGTAAAAAAACATCAAATCCAGATTTATAGGTAGGAAAGCTAAGGTGTATCTGAAATTTTGTCCCATATTGTCCCCTCTTTATTGTTTCTGGCTTCCTAAAATCAAATGTGACCTAAATTCATCTGACTGCTACATCATCCTACTTTTTTATATGCAGGGCTAAAACTCCTACCTTTCAAACGCTTCTGCTGGAGTAAAGGAATCCCAGTACTGCTTCAGATTTTCCTCTTCTTAACACTTATGAATCCCATTTACTTCAGATTTACTATATGCCAATTATTATGTTAATAGTTTCATAATCATTATTCCATTTAATCACTACACAGGTTTTTTAAAAAGGCTTTGACTTTGAAAGGTTAATTACATGCCTAAAGTAACATAGCTCTTTGAGGTAGGAATCTTGTTCAGAATCTTGGGGACTATGCTCCTAAACAGTGCACTACATGGCCTCATTCTCCATGTCTGAACAGCTTTCCTATCCTGACCTTCACCAAAATGTTCTGTACTGACTTCTGAGTTCACAGTTCCACTCTTCTTCTGCCCTTAATTTATTAGAGATTCTTTCCAAGAGAACTTTGAGCCAGCATCATCTTTCAGGTACAACTTGGTAGGATTTACTGTCCCTTTTAATTGCCTTCTGAATCCCTGCCTAAAAAATGTGTCTCATTCGTTAGCAAAAATTCTGACTTAGCATTTTTGTCTGGATGCCCTCCTAACCTCCCCAAGCTGAAGGCAGGTACACTGAGGTTCTAAACATGTGGAGCTGCTGAGTGGGAACATCAACTTACTGATAATTTAGGGAGTGAAGAAAAGCACTATAAGAAATGGGACTCAAAATAGATGGGATCCAGGTCATCAAAACTATGCATGCCATGCTGTGACACTTTGACTACATTCTCTAGTAGATGAAGAAAAACTATAGATTTATCAGTAGGAGCATGACAGGCCTGAGTTTATAGAATTATCATTAGTGGGAAACCATTCTAGAGAGCCACATCTTTAGAGGTTTGAAAAATATTTGAAAGAACTTAAAGAGTAACCGTTCTCTTTTATTTTTTGATTTTCCCAGTCATTCACATTTTTCAGAGTAAAAATCAAGTTCATTTTCTAAAATAAAGTCTTCTCTACCTAAGTCTACAGGGACTCTCTATTGAACTCCTCAAGTACTAAAGGCCCATGTAACTAAACTGTAAATTGATAAGTTATAAGGTGACAATCTTTACACCATTTACAATACAGCTCATAGTACTGATATTTATTTGTAATAAATATTTATATAACATAAATTTGTGTCATAGAAAACATTTTTAACAAATATATATGTGACTCAAAATTTTTAATTATATAAGCAATTATACATAGAGTTTTATATGCATAATCTCGTGCATGTGTTTGCATAACTACCACCACAAACAAGATAGCACGTATTTGCAGTATCCCTAAATGTCCTCTCTTGACGCTGTGCAATCTATCCCTTTGCCCTTGACTCCAGGCAAAAATTAATCTTATTTCTGAGTCTAAAATTTGTCTTTTCTCTAATGTTGTATAAATGGAATTATATACTATACATTCTTTTTTGTCTGATTTCCTTGGTTCATTCTATTGGAGACATATCCTTGTTATTCGAGATACATCCATGTTATTTTGTCTCTCTGTAATTTCATTGCATGACTGAGCAATATGTCATTGTATAAAAATCCACTTTTTGTCCATTCATCAGCTGATGTATATTTGGTTTCCTTCTGGCTTTTCCTATTGCAAACAGAGCTGCTATAATCATTGGCCTAACTGAAGGTCTCTGTGATCCTACAGGTTAATACATACAAGTGTTACATATTTACTCAAGAGAAACATCCTCATTTCTTTTAAGCAAATGCTTAAGAGTGGAATATTTGGATTGTATGATATGCGTACATTTAACTTTATTAGAAACTCTAAAACTGTTTTCTACATGTTTATATTATTTATAATGCTATTAGAAATGTATGAAAGTTCCAGTAACTTTGCATTCATGTCAGTATAACGTAATATTAATCTTTTTAATTTTAGTCAACTCTGGGAGATGTGAAGTAGTTTTAACAGGTATTTTAATGATTGATAGTAACAACTTTCTCAGTGGTTATAGACATTCTTATGTCATATTCTGCGAAGCCAAATCTTTTGTACATTTTTAATCGCATTATCATCAGATTATTATGCATTCAAAAATAAAGTTTGTTGCACAAAATATGCATCTTTTAAAATGTGTGCTTGCAGCAGTTTCTGCCAATCCAATAATTTGCTTTTGAACTTTCCTGCAGTATCATTCAAAGATCCAAAATTTTAATTTTGGTGAAGTCTGATTTATCATTTTTCAGTAGTGTTCATATTTTGGGTACTAAGAAATGTTTGCCTAACCCAAGATCTGAAAAATTTTTTATCTTTTTAAAATATTCTGTACTAGCTGGG
>RJWM01049046.1:0-11265 GCA_004363535.1 Dasyprocta punctata
TTCTATCATTTCAGAAAGTCCATTTGTGTGACTCCCACTGTCTTCCATTTCAGTATCTCTTGGGTTTGTTCTTTGTGGGCTGGGGGACTGAGACTGCCTCTTGGTCTTTCGTTTTGTCATTTTCTTCTGGAATCTATGTAGCTCTGTGTCCTGCGCGGCTGGCTGGCCTTCCCCTGAGGTTTGCGCTGATTCTTGCAGCATGCAGGATCACGGGACCCAGTAGGCTGGGTCCCGTGTGCAGCAAGGAAGGGCGGCCTCCCGGGGCGTGCAGGTGGAGCCTCCTCCTTAACTGGGTGGGGGGTCAAGGCATCCCGGTCCCAGGGAACTATGCTGGGCACCGCGCGTGACGCGGACCTGACCCTGGTTCTGTCCGCAAGCTCGGCCCAACAGCTATGCCTGCGGGGCAGGCCCGGGCAGGTCCCAGGCCTACAGTGCCGGGAGCAACCCTGCTGGGTGGCGGGGTCTGCGCAGGAGCTGTGGGAGGGCACACGCTCGAGCCGAGCCGCGCGGCTGAAGAATGGAGCTGCCATGCGCTCTGCACTCTGGTGGGGGGGGCCCAAGCTCTCCAGGTCCCTGCAGCTATGTTGCTTAGTTCCCGGTGAGCAGCT
The DNA here is from genome assembly GCA_004363535.1 of Dasyprocta punctata. Lineage (NCBI taxonomy): Eukaryota > Metazoa > Chordata > Mammalia > Rodentia > Dasyproctidae > Dasyprocta > Dasyprocta punctata. Next base: position 609 of record RJWM01049046.1, read on the forward strand.
CTGGGGTCCTGGGCTGATTTGGGCTGGGCTGTGTACCTCTGTGTCCTGCGCGGCTGGCCGGCGTTCCCCTGAGGTTCGCGCTGATTTTTGCGGCATCCCTGGCCTGTTTGGCAATGTCCCTTTGTTTCTCATCATCTCTGTGCAGGGCCACAATGCAACAGCAGTCACTGTCTGCCTCTGACATCTGGTGTGGAGGTTCTCCCCTCCATTCCCTGCAATAGACTGAATCATCTCACCCACAAGACTGAGACCCTCCCCTGGGATGCTTCCTAGGTAAATAAGAGTGAAACCTGGAACAATCATTTAGGAGGTCAGCTCATGCTGGAGATTATCCATACCCTATGCAGCACTCAAGATGGCATCCTCTTTGTTTTTCTGTAGGTGAGTGAGCTGGTTCTGAAAGGCAGGTTACTTCCTTTTCTGAGACCACTCTTGGGACCACTCTTGCTAGGTTGAGACCTCCAAAAGTTTAGAGGCCAACAGGTGATTGGGCATGAAAGATGGCTGTGTGGCAAGAAATAGGAAAGAACAGAGCATGGGCAGGCAGGGGATGTTGTCAGAGTGCCATGCAGGCCTGGTGTTTGTCAGAAACCCTGAGGGTAAAGGGAGCATGGGACTGGAAAGTTTAGCTGCAGCACTTTCAGTCAGTGGTGCTGTCGTGAATGCCACAGCCTACAGATGTCAGCCGAAGGAAGCCTTGTCTCCAGGCAAGGCATCACCAGCACTGACTGGGAGCTGCCCTGAGGAAGCCTGAGCTTGGGGCATAATCAGAGGTGGGCCTACAGAAGTGGCAGTTGGGTCATGTCAGTCCACTTTGCTCCCTGCAGCTGTGTTTCTTTGGCCACCGTGGTGAGGCAGTAGTCAAGCAACTAGTGTCCGTTTTGCCTGATTGACTGGAGAAGATTCAGGCAGAAAACAGAGGGTGGAGTTTGAAGTACTCGACCTTGGAAGCATAAAGGATGTGAAGATTATTCAGAGAGGAGACTTAGTTCAGTCACTGAAAGGCCGAGAGAAGTTGTATCTCTATAGGGGAATGCTTCCAGGAAACAGCAGCAAGCAGAGACCTCTGTGGTTATTTATTTGTAACTCAAGGACATAAGAACAAAGATGCAGAACAAAAACATTTGCAACATTTGTATAGGAGTTTTGGTCAGGGATCAGGGAAAGAAATGGGATGGTTTTCTTATGTGACACCTGTCAAATCAACCTAATTTAAGCAAGCTTACTGGGCAAGAAGCTTATTGGAGGGCAGGAGGAACATAATGACCAAAGCAAACATCTCTGAGAATAATGAATAACTTGCTTTTAATTCTTCTGACTGTTGTCCTGCAGATCTGCTCTAAACTTTGTTTTTTTTTTTTGTTTTGTTTTTTGCTCTAAACTTTAACCATGCATCCCAGAAACCTGGGAATTGTTGTTCCAAGGTCTCTTCCTCTTTTTGTTTTGTTTTGTTCTGTTTTAAAAAAAAATTTTATTTTAAAGATAATAAAACCCAACAAAACAAAGCAAAATAAATCCAATCAAAACAAAGCAGTAAAATTGGTACAGAACTTCAAAGCACGATAATAGGAAAACAACAATGGCTACCACTGTATATCTTGTTATCTTCACAATAGTTGTCCATTCTATCAGATATAGCAAAATCAAACCAAAGCAAAACAAGGGCCGGGAGTTTGGCTCAGTGGCTTAAGCGCCTGCCTGGCAGGCGCAAGGTTGTGAGTTCGATCCCTGGTGCCACACACACACACACACATAAATAAATAAATAAAAATTGTGCCTTCGAAACCAAAGCTAAACAGAATAAAACCAATCAAATGAGAATATTGAATAAATCAAAACAATTAATCAGAATAAAACAAAGCAGTGAGAACAATATTGGATTTCAAAAATAAGATAGAAGTAAATCCCCCGTATTTGTTATATTGCCTAATGTTATCCTCCCTATAGATGCTCAGACCACCGGCCCCAGGCCTGCAAAGTCAAACAAACAATATAAACATTCAGTTGCTTTTTGTACCTCAGTTGCTATCAACTCAGCCTGTCCTCTGAAACAGCTGGTTGCTTAGAGGTGAATGGGAGGATGTTTGGTGATTCTCAGCCCACTCGCTAGTAGTGGCTATCTGACTTTTCCAGGTCCCCACATGGCCTGTGCAGAAAGGCTGGCTAGTTGGCTTGTTGGTCAGCTTCTCCCAGTCCCAGCATGGCCGGTTCTCCTTGTTTTGTTTTTTTGAGACAGGGTCTCACTATGTAGTTCAGATTGGCCTTGAACTCACTATACAGCCCAGTCTGGCCTCAAACTCTTGGCAATCCTCCTGTCTCAGCCTCCTGAGTGCTGGAATTGCACACATGTGCCACCATGCCTGGTCCAAGGTCCCTTCCTTATCACGTTCACTTTGATCACTGATTTGGCCAGGGTCTCACCACATCATACAATATGCAGAATTCACTTAGAAATTTGCTTTTGTGGTTCCAGAGAGGGGCCTGAGCTGGAGTTACAGGTCTAGGAGTCATTGTTTCCCTCAGCCAACTTTCAAGAACCTGTTTTGTTTCCCCACAGTAGTGCCACCTGACAGGCTTCCTGTGGTCTCTCTTCTGATTCCCTCCCTTCACCTCCTCAGTCGTAAACCTATGCTAAACTTGTCTTCCTCATCTCCTTCCTTTCCTTTCAGTTAATTCTTACATGGGTTTGGAAGCCTAGCAATAAGTCCAACAGCATATTCCTGCCTGTGTGCCTCTTTTTGATCAGACAGTGCTATGCAAGTGAAGTTCCTGGCTTTTGTCACCTGTAGGAGCCAAGTGTTTTTGTCATTGATACATTAGATTCCACTGAAGAAAGTCCAAGTTTATTCTCATTACTGCAGTCTTTATGTTCTATGAGATCAGTGCAAAGAAGTGCACTGTCCAGTTTCAAAGCATTTCTTTTTTTATTTTAAAGAAAAACCAATAAAAACAATGATACAAAATTTCAAAGCAAGATATTAGGAGAGTAACAATGTTAATACATTGCATATTGTTATCTTCAAAGTAAGTACTCAGATTACAAGATACAGGCATGAAAAATTGATCAAACGGTATAAGCACAAACTTTTGTTTTCAATGAACAAATAGAAATTAGTAGAATAACTATTTTAACTGTCTTGTGTATATATATATATTTTTTAAAATTCCTTTTCCCTTTCTTCTTTTCTCCTTTCTTCTGTCCTAGTTTCTTTTTCCTTTTGAACAGTTTCTTCCCATTTCACAATATCTATTGTACATTTTAGATCTTATTTACTGTTTCAGCTTCTTACACTAGGGAGACAATATGATGCTTACATGTGAGTCTGATTTATTTCACTTATGAGTATGGTCTCAAGTTGTATCTATCTATTTACCTATAAAAGACTCAAGTTTATACTTCTTTATAGCTGAGTAGTACTCACCTATATAAAAATATCACATCTTTTTTTATCCATTCCTTGGTTGATGGGCATTTGGATTGTTTCCAAGATTTAGCTATTACAAATTCTGCTGCTGTAAACATGGGTGCACATATATTGCTGTGTTATGATGTTTTTAATTTTTCTGGAAAGATATCCAGAAGGGGAATAGCTGGGTCAAATTGGACCTCTAATCCTAATTTTTTGAGGATTCTCCACACTGATCTCCACAGTGGTAGCATCATCTACATGCCCATCAGCAGTGAAGAAGAGTTTCTTTTACCCTACAGCCCTGCCAGCATTTGTTATTGATTGATTTCTTGATGATAGCCATTCTTTCTGGAGTGAGATGGAATTTCAGTGTTGTTTTAATTTGCATTTCTTAAATGACCAATGATGTTGAACATTTTTTCATGTATTTATTTGTTATTTGTATTTCTTCATCTGAAAAGTGTGTATTCATCTCAGATGTCTGTTTTTGGACTGGGTCTTTAAATTTGGGAGGCCTGATTTTTTTGTGCTCTTTATATGTTCTTTATAGTAATCCTTTGAGGAACATCTAGGGGATCTGATTTTTTTCAATTCTTTATATGTTCTAGTTATCAGTCCTTTGTCTGAGGGTCAATTGGCTAAAATTTTTCCCACTCTGTGGGTTGTCTTTTCACTCTGTTGGTGATTTCTTTAGTGTGCAAAAGCTTTTTATTAAGATGAAATCCCAGTTGTTATTCTTTGAAGTATTTCCCATATGGTTTGGGTTTTGTTTATGCACTCTCTACCTATACCTAAATCTTCAAGATTTCTATCTACTTTCTCTTCCAGAAGATTGAATGTTTCTGTTTAATATTTAGATCTTTGATCCATTTTGACTTTAGTTTAATGCATGGTGATAGACATGGGTCTAGTTTTAGTCTTTGGCATGTAGAGAGCCAGTTTTTTCAGCACTATTTATTGAAGAGGCTATCTTTTTTCCAGTGAACATGTTTGGCCCTTTTGTCAAGGATAAGGTGGCTGAGTGTGTTTGTAGTTGTGTCTGCATCTTCTGATCTGTTCTACTGATCCTTTGATCCAGTACCATGCTGATTTTATCACAGTAGCTTTGTAATATAGTTTCAAGCCAGGGATTGTGATGCCTCCTGCCTTGCCTTTGTTGTCCACAATTGTTTTTGCTATTCTAGGTTGCTTCTGGTGCCAAACAAATTTTAGGAATGTTTTCTGTAGTTCTGTGAGGTATGCTAATGGCATTTTGATCAGGATTGCATTAAATCTGTGTAATAATTTTGGGAGTCTAGCCATTTTCATCATGTTGGTTCTTCCTATCCACAAGCAAGGGATATCTTTCCATTTTCTGATATCTTCTTCAATCTCCTCTTTCAGAGTACTGTAATTTTCAATGTATAGATCTTGTACTTCCTTTGTTAAGATTGATTCCTAAGTATTTAAACTTTTTGGATGCTATTGTGAAGGGTGTGGTTTCCCTAATTTCTCTCTCAGTGAGTTTGTTGGTTGTGTACAGGAATGCTACTGATTTTTGAGTGTAGACTTTGTATCCAGCTATGTTCCTGAATTTGGTTAAGTATACAAATCTTTTTTTAAATTTTATTTTATTTTATTTATTTGTTTTTTTTTGCGGCACCGGGGATCAAACTCACAGCCTCACACCTGCCAGACAGGCGCTTAAGCCACTGAGCCAAACTCCCGGTCCTAGTTTTTTTTTTTTTTTTTTTTTTGGCAGGGTCGCATTATGTAGCTCAGGCCAGCCTTGCGTTCGCGTTGTAGCCCAAGCCGGCCTCGAACTCACAGTGCTCCTCCTACCTCAGTCTCCCGAGTGCTGGGGTTAAAGGCATGCACACCACGCCCGGCAAGTATACAAATCTTTTGGTGAAGTTTTTGGGGTCTTCTATGTAGAGAATGATGTTATCTACAAATAATGATAATTTAACTTCTTCCTTTCCTATCCTTATTCTTTTTATTTCTCTCTCTTGTCTAATTGCTCTGGATAACGTTTCCAGAACTATACTGAGTAGGAGTGGTGATAATGGACTTCCTTGTCTTGTTCCTGATTTTAGAGTGAAAGCTTTCAGTTTTTGACCATTTAGTATGATGTTGGCTATTGGTGTGTCATAGATGGCTTTTATCAGATTGAGGTAAAGACCATCTGTTCCAATTTTCTTTAGGATTTTTGTTATGAATGATTGTTGGACTTTATCAAAGGCTTTTTCTGCATCTATTGAGATGATCATGTGATTTTTGTCTTTGGTTCTGTTGATGTGGTGTATTACATTTTTTGATTTGCATATGCTGAACCATCCCTGCATCTGGAATGGATCCACTTGGTTATGTTGTATAATCTTCTTGATGATTTGCTGCATTCTGTTTGCCTGTATCTTTTTGAGGATTTTTCCATCCATGTTCATTAGGGAGATCAGCCTGTAGTTCTGTTTTTCGGTTGCGTCTTTCACTGGTTTTGATACTTGCCTCCAAGCATGAGTTAGGGGGGATTGCTTCTCTTTCAGTTTCATTAAAGAGTTTAAGGAGTATTGGCATTAAAAATTCTCTAAATTTCTTGTAGAATTCAGCAATGACTCATCAGGATCTAGGCTTTTCTTTGTTGGTAAGTTTTTAATTACATTTTCAATTTCATTAACTGATATTGAGTTATTCATATATTTTATATCTGCTTGATTCATCTTTATTAATTCTTATATATCTAGGAATCTGTCCATTTCCTCTGTGTTTTCCATCCTATGAGAATCTTTACTCTTAAAGATTTTTGAAGTAGGTATTGATGATATTCTGAATTTCTACCGGGTCCATAGTGATTTCACCCTTTTAATTCCTCAGTGCATGAATTTGAATCTTTTCTTTCCTTTTTTTAAAACTAAGGTTGGCTAAGGGTTTGTTAATTTTATTTATTCTTTCCAAGAACCAACTGTTCGATTTATTAGTTCCTTGTATTATTTTCTTAGTCTCCACTGTGTTAATTTCTGCTTTGATTTGTCTGATTTCCTGCTTTGTATGGGCTTTGGACTTGTTCTTCTTTTTCTAAAAGCTTGAGGTACAACACGAGGTTTATTTGTGTTCATTCTGTTTTCCTGATGTGTGAATTCACTGCTATAAATTTTCCTATTAGGGACTGCTTTCATTGTGCTCCATAAATTCTAGTATGTTGTGTCTGCATTCTTGTTTAGTTGTAGATATTGTTTAATTTCTTCTTTAACTTTATCTGTGACCCATTAGTTGTTTAAGAGGATGTTATTTAATTTCCATATGTTTATGGAGTTTTTGCAGTTTCTTTTGTCATTAATATCCAATTTCATTGCTCTATGGTCAGAAATATGCATAACATACAAGGGAGAAAAACTGATTATAACATGTACAACATCCTGGCTAAAGTAGTACAGTTAGTATTAGCAATAGTTTCAAGTACAGCTTAACTACTGACAAACTATGGTAACCATTAACCTGCTGCCTCCAACCACAGGAGCAAACTCTAAAGTTAATAACAAAGTCAAACATATACCATGCACATGTATACAGTGACTTTCACCTTAGAGGAGTGATTTTACCATTTTGCAGGGGGAAAGGGTATTAAGATGGGTAGGGGACAGGATAAAGTGATGAATGAGGTCAAATACAGTAACATCAAGGCTGGTGGTCAAAGGATGACCACCCAAGTTTTGGGAAACTGGAGGACACAAGAGGGAAAGAATGAAATAGAATGTGAAAGAGTAATCAGAGAGGGAAGAGACAATGTTTATTCACTGAAAATTTAAATTCAAGAAGCAGCTGAGGAAAGAAAGGGGTTCAGTAGAAGAAAACAAAAAAGAAAGGTAAGGAAACTAAACAGTGAAAAAAAGAAGGAAGAAAGAGGATAATGAAAAAGAAAAGAAAAGAAAAAGGAGGCCAGAAAAAGAGAGGAGAAAAGAAAAAAAAACCCAAACAAAAATAGCCACAAAATACAAAACAAAACAAGACTACATCCAACTAGGCAGTAAAAGGATAGCCAATCAGACAAACAAGGGAGAATAAAAGTAGTAAAATACCTTTGGTGTTTACAGTTCTGTGATAGTGTCCATTTCAAATCCCAGAAATGTGCTGTGTACTCCAGCTATATTTGTCATGGGAATTGTGCTGGGTATGGAGCTGATCTTGGCCTCTGGATGTGGGGGCTGGGACTGGTCTTCTGTTGGTGAAGTTCTCCAGAGCCCAACTGCTGGCTCCACACTGCTGCTTCAGACACATCCACGTGCTGGTCTCCCTGATTACTGTGCCTGCATGCCTGGGGCTGGATGTCCTGGGTCTTGGTGTTCCAGTTGCTCCTGCCTGCTCAAAACATTCCCCCCTGGTGGAATATAAGATCATGTTCCTGTGAATTTCTGGTGACATTTTCATCAATGTATCTAATATAGATAGTACAACTGGGGCTATGGGACCACTCCCCTCCACTCGCCCCAACCTGGGCAATTGCCCCGGGGCTGATCTTCTGACTTTTGTACTAAGACTTTCTAAAAGGGAGACAGAGACAAGAAAAACAAAGACCCCTGGAAAATTCCAAAGTCCCAAACCAGGATGCATATGTACCAAACACTCCAAATGACCTTTAATAATCTTCCTTTGAGGCCTGGGGCTTGCCCAGGCTTGCCTGGCACTCCAGAGACTTTGAACTCCTTGCAGCCAGACTCAGGGCCCAGGTGGTGCCACACTCCGGGGTATGCTCTGCCTAGCTGCCTGGGTCTGGGAGGTCTCTGCCCCAAACCAGTAAGGTGGAGGCTTCAGCAGCACACTCCAGGAGTGCGCCCTCACTAGCTGCACAGAGGATCTAACTCTACCCGGTCCCGCGACTCAGCGCGACCCACCAGAGGAATGCCTGGTCAGCCTCGCAGGACACAGAGCCACACAGATCCCAGAAGAAAATGACAAAATGAAAGACCAAGAGGCAGTCTCAATCCCCCAGCCCACAGAGAACTAACCCAAGAGACCCTAAAATAGAAGACAATGGGAGTCACACAACTGAACTGTCTGAAATGATAGCAAATGCAGTAAAGAAACAGCTCGATGAAGCTATAGAGAAACTTAAATCAGAAATATTCTCTCAGCTAAAAAGTGAAATGACAATCATTATGAAAGAAATGTTGTGTGTATCTAAAGAAGAGCAAGATAAAAAATAGAAGAACTTAAGCAAATGATGGAAACTTTGAATGAACAATATAAGACACAAGCAGAATGCATGAAACAGATGCAAAGGGAAATGCAGGAAATGAAAAATTCCATGGAAAGTTTGAAAAACCGCTTGAATGAAGTTGAAGATAGAATCTCAGATCTTGAAGACAGCATGGGAGTTTATGGCCATGAAAGAAAAGATCTCTTAAAAATAGTAAGGAATCAAGAAACAACAATTCAACAGCTGCAAGACGATGCCAAGAGAAATAACATAAGATTAATAGGCATAAATGAAAAAGCAGGGGTCAATACTAATGACCTGCAAAGACTATTCACAGAAATAATAGCAGAAAACTTTCCAAACATGGGAAGAGAATCTGAAATACAGGTAACTGAGGTATACAGAACCCCAATTAACCAGAACCAAAATAAATCTTCACCCAGACATATAATAATAAGGGTATCAGAACTACAGCACAAGAACAAAATACTAAAAGCTGTCAGAGAAAAAAAGCAGATCACCTATGAAGGAAAGCCTATCAGAATCATGGCAGACTTCTCAACATAAACCTTTAAGTTAAGAAGAGCTTGGAGTGAAGTATTTCAAATCCTGAAAGAAAACAACTTTCAACCCAGATTGATGTACCCTGCAAAACTATCCTTAAAAATTGATGGAGAAATAAGATACTTTCATGACAAAGAACAACTGAAGAAATTTGTGGCCACCAAACCAACACTACAAAGAGTACTGAAAGACACTCTAGAAAGAGACAAAGATAGCTACAATCTTAAGAACAACAACAAAAGGAAACCACTAAGCAGGCAAATAATTAAACAGAAAATGTAGAAAACCAACAACAGCAAGATATCTTGACAGGGATGAGCCAGTATATATCAGTTATATCAATCAACATAAATGGTCTCAACTCACCAATAAAAAGAAACTGACTAGCAGAGTGGGTTAAGAAGCAAAACCCAACAATATGCTGTGTACAAGAAACATATTTAACTCAAAAGGAAATTCACAGACTAAAAATCAAAGGCTGGAAAACAATACTCTATGCAACAGGAACCCAGAAAAAAGCAGGGGTAGCTATTATGTTTGCAGACAATATGAACTTCAAACCGAAAATGATCAAAAGAGATAAAGAAGGTCACTACATACTTGTTAGGGGAAAACTTCAAGAGGAAGAGATCACAATCATAAATATATATGCACCGAATATGGGAGCACCCAACTATGTAAGACAATTCTTAATACACATGAAAAACCAAATAAACAATTATACAGTTATAACGGGGGACCTCAACACCCCACTGTTACAGAGAGATGATCAATCAAACAAAAAATCAGCAAAGAAATAACAGAACTGAATCAAACTTGTGAACAAATGGACCTAGTAGTTGTGTACCGAGTATTCCACCCATTAACATCAGAATACACAGTCTTCTCAGCTGCACATGGGTCGTTCTCTAAAATAGATCATATACTGGTCCACAAAACATGCTTAAGTAAATGCAAAGGAACTGAAATAACTCCATGCATATTATCTGACCATAGCACAGTAAAATTGGAAATGAATGACAAAAAAACCTACGATAACCACATAAACATATGGAAATTAAATAACACTCTCCTAAATAACCAATGGGTCACAGAAGAAGTTAAAGAAGAAATTAAACAATATCTACAGTTGAATGAAAATGCAAATAAAAATTACCAGAACCTGTGGGACACAATGAAAGCAGTTCTCAGAGGGAAATTTATAGCACTAAACTCCCACATCAGAAAAATGGAAAGAACACACATAAACAACCTAATGCTGCACCTCAAACTTCTAGAAAAAGAAGAGCAAGTCAAGTCCAAAGCCCAAAGAAGGGCAGAAATTATTAAGATTAGAGCAGAAATTAATGCAATTGAAACTAAGAAAACAATACAAAGAATTAATGAATTGAAGAGTTGGTTCTTTGCAAGAGTAAATAAAATTGATAAACCCCTAGCCAACCTTATCAAAAAGCAGAAAGAAGCCGGGCGTGGTGGCGCATGCCTTTAATCCCAGCACTCGGGAGGCTGAGGT
>RJWM01049047.1:0-11281 GCA_004363535.1 Dasyprocta punctata
TGCACATTTATAGGTACAAGTGAATAAACATTTAAAACTCACAAGAACTTTTGGTTATATGTGTATTTGAAGTGTTTTAAAGATTGTTCCTTTTATGGGAAAAACAATATCTTGTGTTTCCTGTTACATACTATTCCTCATTATTTAGTAGATATTCCTGTAATAGTTTTCAGAAACCTTGTTAGGAATGATTAAAAATGTATACCTAAAATTGAATATATGAATGTCACTGAATATTAGTCCACAGTTGCTTAAAAAGACACATTTACTATTGATAACATAGTTTGTGTCAACCGGTCCTGTTAGAATTAGTGACAATTCCATCCATTGTAATGTTTGCACTCTTTTTCTTCAATTACAGTTTTCTTCTGCCCAGAGAGACTAGGGCTGTGACTCTATGTTAAAGGAGCCATTAAAACAAAAAACAAAAAACAAAACAAAAAAACCCCAACCAAACAAACAAACAAAAAACAAAACAAAACAAAACAAAAAAATTAAAAAAAAAAAAGAAAAAGAAAGAAAGTGCTTGAACTTCCAAGGTAATGAAAGTTATTGAATCAGAGATATCTATAGTTTTTTAAAAAAACTTGACTTACTAGCTGGATGTAGTAAATGATCAGCAGGTAAAAGGACTCCAGCAGAGGTGGGGTAGACAGGTTAAAAAAAAGAGCGAGCAAATATTGTTTGCTTCTAAGACTGCTTGGAGCATATTTTCATGAAAATACCCCAGTTTTTGATCTTGAGCCCTCTAGGTAACCTTGGTAGTTACACCTTTGGAAATCTAAGACTTCTTATCTCACCCTTCTGCCTTAGTTCCCACAAGAATATGTTCTGTTATTAAGGAACACTTGTCAGCAGCCTTCCAAGTGGTGGGTAATTATGGTGGTGGTCATGGGTATCATGGCTTGGTGGGGCAGTAAGTTGAGAGGGAGGTTAGTTTTAACCCTAAAAGTTTAATTTATTGCTTAACATGCTTTCCTTCTCCTCATTTTATGAAAGTATAATTGGCAAATAAAAATTGTGTATACTTACAATGTCCAGTGTAACGTTTCAATCTATGTATGTATTGTGAAATGACTAAATCAAAAAGTAATTAGCATGTCCAAAGTATTTTGACACAGTGAAACCAGTTACCAAAAAGGCACCACTGATGAGCAGGGCAGTTCTAGCTAATGAGTATGCCCCAGGGTGTTCTGGACCAGGGTTCTTCTCATGCTGGTAACGCATCTGTCCCTCTGAGTCTGTGGCATTCTCTCTACTTATTCCCCTTGGCTGTCCCTGGGAGCCAGGACATGGCACATGCTTTGAATGGCTTTCTGGAAACAAAAGCATTGCACTTCACTTCTTTAAGGATAGGACTTGTACCCTTGGCTGCCTCAATATCCCCTCAGTGACAAGCTGATTATGGGGTGGTGGAGTGAGAAAATACTCTTGGATTCATCTTGGCTATAAGCATCATGTCTGTGTTTGACAAAAATAGGTCTCAGCATTGCTGGACGAGGATTTTTCTGTTGCTACTGGCATGTGAGGCGACACAAGTTGGATGCCGTACTATTGAAATTCTCGGAACATTCTATTGGTTTTGAAAAATTATGGAAACAGTGCAAGAAATCGATTGGTCCAAAAGAGCTCATTGTGAAAAGTGAAATGCTTAGCCGCTGCTCAGAGATAAATGTTGCAGCCCAGATGTTTCTGCCCTCCGTAATATTTTTTTTTTCTTTTGAGTGGACATTTTAATGGTTTATGGAACTTATAACTGAGGAGACTTCACTGTAGCTGATCTATAGAAATTAGGCCTGGCTGTCTCACTAAGAAAGACATACAAAGTGAGGAGGTTTCCTGGGGTGCTCCCTGGCTGTTTGTCCCTTTTGCTTTGTGCCCAAGTTGGGCTCCCAATACCCTGGCTTGGGCCAGTTGTGGGGAGAATGCTGGGTGGGGTTATGGCAGAAGCCCACATAGTCTTTCTGAGGTTTTCTGGAAGGGTGTAGCCCTCTAGTCTCTGGAAGATAGGCTTTCATCATGCCCCAGCTCACTGCTTCCCCCAGAGCCTGGTGCTGTTAGGGAAGACGTGGCAGGAGAGAGGAGGTATATTGTCTGATTGGGTGAAGCTCATGTGCTGTGGAGGGAAAGTCCTTGCACGCAACCAGCTTCGCACCAAGAATTGCTAAACACAGTCCACTTAAGGAACATCTGTGATAGTTCCAAATCACCATTACAGGAAGTAGGGCCTCAAGTAGGGACTGTAAATATTGGGGCATCCATGAAGGGATAGCTCTAGTAAAGGAAGGGTTAAGTAAAATTACCTGTCTTTGTATCCCTAACAAAGGCAACTCCTGCAGTCCCCTGTTTCAGTACTGGAGAAAGCATTAGGCTGGGCTTTCCAGAACTCTTAGAGTGAGAATCTTGGACTGAAACCTTCCTTCTAATGGTTTATGGGGGTCAGAGGTTATTTGGTTTTGCTTCCTTATTTAAGTAGCAGTGGGAACATGCCAGACTCATGAAAACTCATAAATCTGGAGAGTGATTACCGTGCAGGAGTGACCCACCTGAACCTCCACAATTGGCCAGCTGGAAGTCATTTACATGATTATTTAGATCCTTTGATGGAAAAACTTTTTTATCCATTGAAAGATAGTGGCTTGTGGTTTTTAAAACTTGTTTCCTGGTGCCATGGCAGAAGTTTCAGCAGCCAAAACACACACAATAAATGTTATTGATTGGTTTTATTTAGGCTTTTCTGCTGTTAGTTTTGTCGATGAAGAAAGTGAATTATTTGTGCTCACAGTAAAGTAGATATTTTGAAAGTACCAGAAATAAAAGATGTCAGTGTTGGAAGGGGTTTCAAAAGTCCAACCCATACAAATTAGTTAATACCAGGGGCTGATCTGATCCCTGGATACCTGTGAGGGGGTGATGGGGAATAAAGAAAGAGAAGACAATTTTCAAGGTACAAGGGGACTGGCACACCAGTCTTTTTGGTTGGTCCACTTTCATTAGCAAGTGAGGAAAAAGGGTAGTGCACTTCCACTGTGGCAGACAGGGAAAAGTTAATGGAAAGCAAGTTCTTCCCTATGCTTCGGATGTTTGCATCCTTTTCATTGTCCTTAGCTGATGTCATATTGCCTTAGCAGTGTTCTGGTCATAAGCCTGCCCTGTGCAGATAGGAAGTGCAGCAGTTGCATACTTCTCTGTTTTCCCAAGACAAGGTCACATGGGCCTTGAGACTAGGGGACCCCATTCACGTAGTCTGGTCCCCAGCATAATAAAATGTTTCATATCCCTTGGTCCCCAAAAATCTGAGAGAGTGACTCAGATAGGTTCTCTCATTTCCTCAGTTGAGAATCTATACTGGATCACTAAGCTAGGGAAGCTGGGGTTTGACTCTCACCAACAGCTATCCCCTCAATTTTCCTAACGCTTTATGGTCAACAAAGTCTTTCACATGTCTTATCCCATTTGATCCACACATGTTACAGTTATAGTTAACTTGTCATTACATCCTCCCGAAGACATTTCAAGAAAATAAGCTTAACTTTTACCTCACCTGTGTCTAATACAAGTGCACATGCTATGCTGTGCACAGCAAGAGTGTCTCTGAGTGGTGACTTCTAAAACTAACCAGGCAACAGCAGAGACGGCAGATCAAGCATCTCTAGCGTGAGGAGAATGCTAACATCCACTGCATGCTTGTGATGTAATTTTATCTTATAATGTCACTCAGCACTGGCTCTTATTAGCTTTCACTCTTTTCAAGGACATAAATGAGGACTAGAGGAGTTGTACTGGTCAGCTTTCCCAGTGCTGGGAAAAAATAGCTGACCTTTGAAACTTAAAGAGAAGATTGGAACTAAAGTTTGAATCTCTTCTGTCCTTCTGTGCCAACACATGTCTTCTCAAGATTCATCTTCTGTGACTCCCACAATTATAGATAACAACACAGGAGCATAAGGAAAAAGTAAGGAAAACAAACAAACAAACAGAAACAAACAACTAGCTATCCAAAAACCAAACAAATAAAAACAAACAGCCAGAAAATGAATTCCTAGGCATTAGGAACCTTTTGTCTTTCTGTGTGCTGATTAACCTTGGGAAACAATCTGTTGGTGAAAGATCACATAAAAATAGACACCAAGTGAATTTTGTGGAGTGGTGCTGATGCAAATTTAATTGTAAAATGGAAATGTGGGCCTAAATGTAATTTAAAACTTTCTAGTGACCATTTAAGAAAAATAAAAAGTGAGGCAAAATCAATTTTAATATATTAAAAAACCCAACATATTTAGATTGTTCTCATTTGAACACATAATCAACATAAAAGTTACCAATAAGTGCTATGGTTTAGATCAAGACTGTCCCCCAAAAGCTCAGAGGTGGGGACTTTGGAAGGGGATTGAATTATGGGGGTGCTACAGATGACTTGCTGTTAGGAGGGAGGGCCTGGTTAGAGGCCCTTCTGTGGGGGCTTGGCCTAGGAGGGCAAATCTCCTTCCCCAGGGCCCCTCTTTTCTATCTTCTTCCTGGCTACCGTGATGTGCATGGTTTTCCTTCGCCCAAGTCCTTCTGCCATGCTGTTTTTGTGTTTAAGTCTGCCAAACTCAGACTGAAATGTCTGAACTGTGAGCCCTTGAAAAACCTCGTCTCCTTTACATTGTGTTAGGTGTAGTGTCCCAGAAATGAGACCGTGGGGATGATAGTGAGCTATTTTACATTGTGCTCTTTGTCAGTTAAATCAGGTGTGTGCTTTACACTTTGCATTTCGGTTCTGATGTGAACATTTCAAGTGCTCAGTGGGGATGTGCGGTAGGTGGCCGTCATGTTGGACAGAGCAGATCTACAGATAGAGAGACAGAGGTCAGGTGTGGTGGCACGAGCCTGTAATCCCAGCTACGTGGGAGGATGAGGCAGGTGGATGCAGTTTAAGGTCAGTCTGGGCAACTTAGCAAGATTCTGTCTTGAAACAGAATCTAAAAAGGAATGTGCATATAACTTAACGGTAGAGTGTCTCTGGGCTCAATCTTAAGCATTATAGGGGAAAAAAAAAGGAAGGGTATTTCTGGAAAGATGATTTTTGGTGTCTGGGTGTTATTGTCACAGCCACCTCTTGAGGACTGAAACTGATCTTGACCTGGGGCATTGAAAAATATCAGCAAGAAGTTAGATGAGGTACTGGTCAGGCCTAAATTATCATTATTATGTTTTGATGGAAAAAGGTTAACCACTTCCAGCGTCAAATTTGTAATGAGAAATCATGAAAAGTTCTGATTCTAGGAATAAAATTTCTGGATTTGTGTTTGAGCTTTGTTCTCCACAAACTTAACAACTTTACAGAGGTTTTTCAAAAACTTTGAGTCTCAGTTTACAAAATGGGAATTACCTGCCACCTGCCTCCCAGAGAATTATGAGCATGGAGCTCATTTCCGGGGCCCACCTCCTTCCTTTAAAACTTTGTAGGCTCTGCTTTGAGACAGTGAATGGCCTGCCCATTGCTTAGTCTAGGAGCAGGAGACAGCTGGCTTCTCAAAGTTAAGAACTTGTGCTCTGGTCGTTTCCCATGTAGCAGACCCATTCCACAGGCCACACATTCAGGGGAGCACAAGTAGAACGCTCCTCACTTTGCTATAACTTGCCTTAATTTCATGGAAGCCTTTCTTTTGTGTTGTGGCAGAAAGCTTAATCCAGTCTGTTTCAGGTTCATTGAGGCAATTCAAGCATTTTATAGTTATTTTAGGTTTAAATTCAGCCAGGGTTCCACCCCTCCTCTCTTTTTCTTCTTTGAGGGCCCCTGAATGTGGAGGAGTCTACATCACATAGGACTGTTGATTGGTAGGGGACATGGGACATGGTGACTCCAGGAAATACTGTGTGGTGTCAGGCTACCTGGGCTCTGGCCACCGCCTTTGTGTCTCACAGTTTCTACTGAGGGACTGTGTGTGTCCTCTTTGTCCTCACAACCAACCAGCTTCCAGGCCCGTGGGCTTTTCTCTGTAGAGCCCTAGAATAAGGGAATCTGCTAGATGTTCTTCTGGACATTTCCAGGGCTACAGGAAGTTGTACATTTTCGTGACCACACAGTATGCTTCTGCTTTGATATTTCTTGTGGTCATCTTCACCATTTCTATATCTGTAAGACTCCAGAACAAGCCAAATAAGTCTTCTTTACCCTCAAACCTAAATGCATCTGGGCTTTAGGCATTTACCATCTGTTGTAGTCAGGGGTTACAGGGAGAACAACTGCTACAGGATACAGTGTTTGTAATACTGTTTTATAATAGTCACCCAAAGTTATACACAAGAAAGTGCAGGAAAATCTACCCACAACACTAAGACCCAGGATATTTAGCTGAGTGCCTGGATCCCACAGCAATGTCTTGCAAGAGTCCCACTAGAGACCCAAAACACATGACAATGCCTCCCACAGTTCCAACTGGGAATCTAAGAGCCCACAATAAGGACTCACGCCAGACTATTTACGGTTCTGTGCTGGGACAGCCAAAGGTCAGTGGTGGAACTAGGTCTATGCCAGCAGGGTGAAGGAGCTGTGCAGTGGGTTGAGGGGTTTACGTAGGAGCTGAGAAGTCATGCTCAAAAGAAGAAGCGGGGCTGCCCTGAAGAGCACCACAGCCATCCCCAATGGCAACGTGGTCCCGCGCTCCTCCGACGATGGAGAACAGTTGAGCACAGGTCAGGAAGCCCAGTGTGACAAGCTTCTCCAGCACACAGCCTCCCCTCCGGAGCCAGGAAGCGATGCACAATGTGAGGAACAGAGCTCTCGCAACGTGAACCACAGCCACTCTCACCAATGAGGTCCCGAGCTCCTCCGACGATAATGGCCGAATCCATATTGGGGAAGCCAGCATGACAAGCACCTCCAGGAGAACCAGCGGCTCGAACAGCAACTCTTGAAAGAACCCACAATGCCTGGCTCTTCTTCCCCACATCCCTATTTATGCTGGCAACTTTCTTCAGGTGGAGCATCTTTACTCAACACCAGCTGAATTAATTCAGCTGGTGCTAAGTTGACCACCAGTTTGTAATTCATAACACCATCCCAGAACCCAGCCAAGCAAAGGAGGGTGGAAGTATCAGGGCTCTCCTCAGGCTCTTCTCTTCCCCCAGGGCAGCCTGTTCTTGTCCTTTGGGAAGGGTTTTCTGCTTTTGTACAGAGTCGCAGCTTTGAGGGGGTGTAGGTTGAAGTAAGCTAAATATCACCAGGAATAAAATCTATCCTTGGAAAAAATTACCTGTGGAATAAAAATTACCCTATGTCAAAGAACAATCAGAGCCAGATAGCTGTTAAAACTGTAAAAACAGATTTTATTTAGGATACTGCCGTATGGGAAAATAGACCTCAGTGTGGAACTCAGCTTAATTTTGAATACAGTCTTGGCCAGAGGGTATTTATAACTGAAGAGTAGAGCTAGGGCCTGAAGATGGAAATGAAAGGAAACATTGGTAGTGGGGAGTTCTGGCTAAACCCACCTACCAGGATTCCTGTGGAAGACAGGTCAACATTACTAGACATCATCTCAGTGATGGTGGAAGATGAGGAATCTGATTAGATATGCACACTGATCGGATACCGGGGCTGGGGATGCTTGCTAAACTGTCTTAGCAGGAGTCTTTGCTAAATTTCACAAGGAGGTGTGCAGATGGGTTTTGGGGAAGGTTCAGAGGTCTGGTGAAAGTTTGGCCAAGAGGAGAATCTTTGTCCCTTTCACAGTGACACTGTCACTTGGTTCTCCTTAAATCCACAAGCCAATTTTTCCTAGAGCAGTTTTGGAAGGCTAAGGGTGGAGTGCATTGGAGAGAGTAGTAAGAAAAGGGCAAAGGAAAATCAGCGGGAGTGGTAGAGGAAATCCTTGGGCAAATTCTCAAATTTTATCCTGGTGTCAGTGCTTCCTTCTTCCTTGTTTCGAGATTTGGGTTACTGAGTGCCATTGTATTAGCTCTTTCTCCCCACAGAAGGATAACTCAGTAGGAAGCAACAACAATCCTTATGTTGAAATAGAGATTAAGAGATGATCTTGATGTTGTCTTGGCTTTTGGTTGATTCAAGAAACATGTGTAAGCAAAGCAAAGGAGACCAAGGCTGCCTGGGGCTGATAAACTGCTGCTTTACTCAGAATAGCAAATGCAGTCCTGGGCAAAGTGAGCAAGGCAGGAGACATCACAATACCTGACTTCAAGTTATATACAAGGTTACAGGGATAAAAACAGCATAGTATTGGCACAAAAGCAGACATGTGGATCAATGAAACAGAATAGAGAGTGCAGAATCAACCCCAGACACACTCAGCTATTTGATCTTCCATAAAGGGACCAAATACAAAGATAGGCTCCTTAGCAATGATGTTGAGAAAATTGGCTATCGATATGCAGGAGATTGAAGCTGGAAATGTATCTCTCACCATGTGCTAAACTAAAACCAAACAAATCAAAGTTCTTAATAGTGTATTAAGACAATATTTTGGAAGACAAAATAGATAAAACTCTTGAAGCTGTAGGCATAGGCCAAGACTTTCTGAACAGAATCCTCATTGCACAAGAAATAATACCAAGAACCAACAAATGGGATCTTGTCAAATTAAAAAGCTTCTACACAGCAAAGGAAACAATTGATAGAGTGAGGAGACAACCTACAGAAATGAAAAAAACTTTTTTCCCAGCTATTCCTCTGGTAAAGGATCAATATCTAGAATATATAAGGAACTCAAAAAAATGAGACCCCCAAATAAAAGACCCAATAAAGAATGGGGAAATGAAATGAATAGACACTTCTCAGAAGTACAAATGGCCAATAAACATATGGAAAAATGTTCAACATCTCTGGCCACTAGGGGAATGCAAATTAAAATAATACTAAGATTTCATCTTATGCCAGAAAGAATGACAGTCATCAAGAAATTGAATAATTAGTGCTGATGTGGCTGCAGAGAAAAAGGAACTCTTCTGCACTGTTAGTAGAAATGCAAACTAATGCAACCATTGTGGAAATCAGCATGGAAAAAAACCTAAAAATACAAATTCTATTTGACCCAGCTATTCCCCTTCTAGGTATCTTCCTGTAAGGGTTGAAGACATCATTTTACAGAGATACACGCATATCAATATTTATAGCAGCAAAATTCATAATAACTAATTCTCGAAGCAGCCTGTATATCCATCAGCAGATGAATGGGTAAAGAAAATGTGGTATCTACACATAATGAAATACTATTTAGGTCTAAAGACCAATAAATACAAGACGTTTGTTGAAAAATGGATACAACTTGAAAACATAATATTAAGTGAAATAAATACTGTATTGTTTCTCTCATTTGAGTAATGCAAAGTATGAATAAATGGCAAAATAAAAGATTAATAAAAGAAAACAGGGAGACAGATATTTTGGAAGCAGGATGGGGGCCAAGAGTCTGAGGGTGAGGGAAGGTGGGGAGACAGGAAAGAAATGGAAGGAGATTTAAGATGTGTCATGTACCAACTCTCCCCAGGGAATGTAATCTTTATATGTCACAAATATGAATTCATAATAAAAATGGGGAAAGGGGATCTAGAGACAGAGGGAGGGAGGTGAGTGAAAAATGGAGGGTGAATAAAAAGACTCAAGATGTGCTAAGTACATGTTCCTGTGCCCTAAGACGAATGTGAACTTTATGTACTCCAAACATGCTCTTAGAAAAACCCAAAAAACACTTGGTTAAAAATGTGCGTTTAGAACACTGGGTTGGACGTATCCCCAAGAATGTTTTCCATGAAGGTGTTCTTCTAAAGTGCATTCTTGCCGGGCGTGGTGGCGCACACCTTTAATCCCAGCACTCGGGAGGCTGAGGTAGGAGGAGCGTTGTGAGTTCGAGGCCGGCTTGGGCTACAACGCGAGCGCAAGGCCGGCCTGAGCTACACAGTGCGACCCTGCCTCAAAAAACCAGGGCCGGGAGTTTGGCTCAGCGGCTTAAGCGCCTGCCCTGGCAGGCGCGAGGTTGTGAGTTCAATCCCTGGTGCCGCAAAAAAAGTGCATTCTTTTCATCATTAGATAGGCATGTTCTGGAGGTGTTAAAATATACCCTGCCTACCTTTCGCGGAGCCAAGGTCTAGAGCTCCAGCTTCACAGATGGGTGGACCAGTTTACCTTCAAGTAGGAGGCTCTTCTGCCACCTAGTGGCTCCATGCTTACATTTCAAGGGAGCTTCACCACGCTAAATTTATGACTAGTAGTGTTTATGATAAGACTTAGCACAAGAAGACTAAACCGAATAATGAAACAAGAAGAAGAAGGAGGATTAGGAGAGGGAGGAGCAGGGGGAAGAGGAGGAGGAGGGGGAGGAAGTGGAGAGGGGAGGAGAGGAAGGTTATTGTAAGAGAAATGTGGCGTTTACTCGTGTTTCAGTTCCATGTCCATTCGCTGATTCCCAAAAATAGGGCCTATAAGTGCCAGGCACTATGCTAAAACTGAAAATTCATTTTTAGATGTTGCCAGTCTGTGGGTGTTAGAAGATAGTTGATATGAAACTTTGGTGTGATTCATATTGCAGAGGGGTAAGATGCAGAAATTGGGTGGGGGGCTATGTTGTAGCAGGGAATACTCAAATAACTAACCCTGGAGGGAACAGAAAGGGTTGAATTTCAGACTCAGCTCACATGAACTTAGTGGATATCAAGACAGGTGGGTTTGGGAGCGCGTGTCAGGCCAGAGCCACAGCAGAGGGTGAGGAAGTGGACGAGGGCTCTTTCTGTCTTTTCCAGAGAAGAGGTTAGTGGTAAAAATGTCATAAATAGTTGTTTAACAATTGAGTATTTCTACTGGAAATTTGGCCATTTTTAAAAACAATTGGGTGTTTTCTAAACTGTGTTTGGATATATGCTGTCAGAACAAGCAATGGATGACAGAAAATATCCTTTTTTTGTGGTCCTTCTTGGGCTGTCTGTCACTCCCAATTCTGGAATTAGAAAACTTCAACTTGAATATGATCTTACCCTGCTGCTCCTGGCTTATCACGTAATTAAATTCCAGCTTTTCTTACTTCTTCATTTAAGTTGATAAAATTCATGCAACCCAGAATTTATACAAGAAAAATCCAGGTCTCTTTTTGCCCCTCCCTTACCTCCAAATGTTTTCTCTGGTCTCAAGATGCCCATGGTATCTGTTGATTGGCATTCCTTTAGGTTAAACTCTTTTCTTTTAAAAAATATTTGTATTTTTGTGGTACTGAGGATTGGACCAAACAAAGTCCTTTGCTATGATTTATCTCCCCTGCCCCGGCACTGGGGATCAAACTCAAAACTT
>RJWM01049048.1:0-11265 GCA_004363535.1 Dasyprocta punctata
CTTTTCTGGCCCACACCCCAGTGAGTCAGTCAGGGTGCCTGTCACTCTTGAGAGCAGACATTTAGTCTTCAACACGTGGGTGACTCACTAAGCACCATTCTCAGTCAAAATTTCCAGGTAAGCCAAAGCTCTTTAACTTATTATCTGAACACAGGAGTATTTTAGTATAATTACATCCACTTATTTATTTGAACTTTTACGCACTGTGTGTGTGAGGATTTGGCTTCAGCATCTGGAGAAAGGGACTCAATGAGCAGCTTCATTGTCTTCAGGTTTTACTCTAATGGGAACAACAGCAATAACCTAAATAGCAACACCTTCATTCAATAGCACCACCTATCTCCCACTCACAGTTAGCAAATGTTAATAGTGTGCTGTATTGTTTCATGTCTTGTGAAATGAAGTAATAAAGTGCAAGGAATACATAATGTACCACCTTGGCAATCCCCTTTATTCTTGTATTTTCCCCAAGACCAGCCATGTGAATATGGTAATTTTCCAAATGTGTGGATTTAATTGCATATGTAGTCATCAGTAAG
This sequence comes from Dasyprocta punctata, assembly GCA_004363535.1. Lineage (NCBI taxonomy): Eukaryota > Metazoa > Chordata > Mammalia > Rodentia > Dasyproctidae > Dasyprocta > Dasyprocta punctata. Next base: position 540 of record RJWM01049048.1, read on the forward strand.
AGGCAGTGATTATAGCACCTATCATTTAAAGATTGTAGAAGTAAAGTGTGCTGTAAATATATTTGAACAGTGTGGTAATTAACATCAAGGAAGGAGTGCTATGTAACATTTTTCTGAAACTAAAATTACCTAAATAAACCAATTATAAATGGTATTCATATATGATAAGACTCTATTTTATAACACACCACCATGAAGTTGTAGTTTGAAAGAATAATACTAAATGCACTAAAAGTTTAGGGAAAATAAATTGTGTCAATTAATATGATGTTTCCCCATGAAACAAAAATTTGTTTGTAAAAGAACATGGTGTAAGGGATTTTCAGTATGCCCTTATAATTTTTTTTTTTTTGGTGGCACTGGGGATTGAACTCACAACCTCATGCCTGCCAGACAGGCGCTTAAGCCACTGAGCCAAACTCCCAGCCCTAGTGTTTTTGAGGCAGGGTCACACTATTTAGCTCAGGCCGATATTGCGCTCACATTGTAGCCCAAACTGGGCCTCAAACTCACAATGCTCTGCCTACCTCAGCCGCCTGAGTGTTGGGATTAAAGGAGTGCACCACCACGCCCAATTTGCCCTTATAATTTTGTACATTAAAAACACCTAAACAAAGCATCATGAAATGTATGACACTTTTGGTTTTTGACTACAGAAGGCCAGCCATTGAAGATATTTTTCAGTTTCTCTAGTGCCTGGTTAATTCTTAAGGATAATGTACATACCTGCTGAGAATCAATTACTCATCATTTTACCTCATGGAGAAATTTTTCCTATAACATTTTGCTAAATTATGCATAACCTTTGTGGATTCTGGGTCTAATTCTTTTATTTCCTTTTCACTGCTATGTGATTTATCATGTGCTGTTGCCAAATGAATGTTGGTGTCAATGATATTTCTTTCATTATATTTGTATTTAATTAAAATTCCCAGAGGTGACTCTGGGAGTGCGCCCTCACTAGCTGCACAGATGATCCAGCTCTACCTGGTCCTGTGACTCAGTGCAACCCATCAGGGGAACACCCGCCAAGCCTCACAGGACACAGTGGTACTGAGCCAAGACCGGGCCAGGACACCAGAGCTGCTCATCAGGGACTGGCCAGTGTAGCTGCAGGGCCTTGGAGAGCTTGAGCTCTGCCCATCATAGCACAGGGCACAAGCTCCATTGTTGAGGGGCATGGCAAGCACAGTGGGTCCTAGAGGTTGCAGGCCCACCCAGCCAGGAGCAAGGGCCTGGCACTCTAGGCCTGGAACTCGTCTGGGTATGCCTGGCATTCCAGAGGTTGAGAACTACTTACAGACAGACATAGGGTCTGGGTGGTGCCACATTCCGGGGTATGCTCCGCCTAGCTGCCTGGGACATGGAGGTCATGACCCCCAATCCAGTAAGGTGGAGGTTTCAGCAGCACACTCCTGGAGTGCACCCTCACTAGCTGTGCAGAGGACCCAGGTCTACTGGTTCTGAAACTCAGTGAAATGCACTAGGGGAACGCCTGGTTTAGCCTCTCAGGACACAGAGTCACACAGGTCCCAGAAGTAAATGAAAAAATGAAAGACCAAGAAGCAGTCTCAATTCCCCATTCCACCGAGAACAAACCGAAGAGACACCAAAATGGAAGACTTTCTGAAATGATAGCAAATGCAGTAAAGAAACAGCTGGATCAAGCTATAGAGAAACTCAGATCAGAAATAATCTCTCAGCTAAAAAATGAAATGACAAATATTACTAAAGAAATGTGTGCATCTAAAGAAGAGCAAGATAAAAAATAGAACATAAGAAAATGATGGAAACTTTGAGTGAACAATATAAGACACACAAATAGAATGCATGAAACAAATTCAAAGGGAAATTGAGGAAATAAAAATTCCATGGAAAGTTTGAAAAACCGCTTGAATGAAGCTGAAGATAGAATCTCAGACCTTAAAGACAGCATGGGAGCATGTGGCCATGAAAGAAAAGATCTCTTAAAAATAGTAAGAAATCAAGAACCAACAATTCAACACCTGCAAAATGAAGCCAAGAGAAATAACATAAGATTAACAGGCAAAAATTAAAAAGCAGGAGTCAGTACTAATGACCTGCAAAGACTATTCACCGAAATAAAAGCAGAAAAATTTCAAAACTTGGGAAGAGGGTATGATATAGACATAAGTGAGGCATACAGAATCCCAAATAACCATACCCCAAAAAAAATCTTCACCCAGATATATAATAATTGGATATCAGAAATATGGCACAAGAACAAAGTACTAAAGACTGTTAGAGAAAAGAAACAGATCACCTATGAAGGAAAGCCTATTCAAATCATGGCAAACTTCTCAACACAAACCCTAAGTCAAGAAAAGCTTGGAGTGAAGTATTTCAAATCCTGAAAGAAAATCACTTTCAATCCAGATTGATGTACCCAGCAAAACTATCCTTAAAAATTGATGGAGAAATAAGGTACTTCCATAACAAAAAAAAAAAAAAAAGACGGTAGAAATTAATTGCCACCAAACCAACACTACAAAAAGTAAGGAAAGGCACTCTAGAAAGAGATAAAAATGGCTGCAATCTTAAGAAAAACAACAAAAGAAAACCACTAAACAGGGTAAATAATTAAACAGAAAACGTAGAAAATCAACAGCAGAAAGATATCATGACAGGAATGAGCCAGTACATATAAGTTATATCAGTCAATGTAAATGGTCTCAACTCATCAATAAAAAGAAACAGACTAGCAGAGTGCGTTAAGAAACAAAACCCAAAAATATGCTGTGTACAAGAAAAATATTTCACTCAAACAGACACCCAGAAAAAAGCAGGGGTAGCTATTATGTTTGCAGACAATGCAAACTTCAAACCGAGAATCATCAAAAGAGATAAAAAAGTTAACTACATACTTGTTAGGGGAAAACTTCAAGAGGAAGAGATTACAATCATAAATATATATGCACTGAATATGGGAGCACCCAACTATGTAAAACAATTCTTAATAGACATGAAAAACCAAATAAACAACAGTACAGTTATAACAGGGGACCTTAACACCCCACTGTCACAGACAGACCGATCAACCAAACAAAAAATCAGCAAAGAAATAACAGAACTGAATCACACTTATGAACAAGTGGACCTAGGAGATGTGTACCGAGTATTCCACCCATCAACATCAGAATACACATTCTTCTCAGCTGCACATGGGTCATTCTCTAAAATAGATCATATGTTGTTCCACAAAACATGCTTAAGTAAATGCAAAGGAACTGAAATAATTCCATGCATATTATTTGACCATAGCACAGTAAAATTGGAAATGAATCACAAAAAAACCTACAATAAACATATAAACACATGGAAATTAAATAATACTCTCCTAAACAATCAATGGGTCACAGAAGAAGTTAAAGAAGAAATTAAACAATGTCTACAATTGAATGAAAATGCAAATACAAATTACCAGAACATGTGGGAAACAATGAAAGCAGTCCTCAGAGGGAAATTTATAGCACTAAACTCTCACATTAGAAAAATGCAAAGAACACACATAAACAATTTAATGTTGTGCCTCAAACATCTGTAAAAAGAAGAGCAAGTCAAGTCCAAAGCCCAATGAAGGGAGGAAACTATCAAGATTAAAGCAGAAATTAATGCAATTGAAACGAAGAAAATAATACAAAGAATTAATGAATCGAACAGTTGGGTCTTTGAAAGAGTAAATAAAATTGATAAACCCCTAGCCAACCTTTTCAAAAAGAGGAAAGAAAAAACTCAGATTCATGCAATAAGAAATGAAAAGGGTAAAATCACTACAGATGCTGTGGAAATACAGAAGACATTTAACACCTATTTGGAAAAACTTTACTCACATATATTCGATAACACAGCAGAAATGGACAGATTCCTAGAAACCTGTGAATTACCAATGGTAAATGAAGAATATTTAAAACTGGTGAATAACACAATTTCAGCTAATGAAATTGAAAATGTAATCAGGACCCTACCAACAAAGGAAAGCCCGAGCCCTGAGGGATTCACCACTGAATTCTAACAGAAATTTAGGGAAACATAATGCCAACACTCCTCAAAATCTTCAGTGAAATTACACGGGAAGTAAGTCTGCCTAACTGATTCCTAGAAACAAATATTACCATAATGCCAAACCGGAGAAAGACCCAACCAAAAAAGAAAATTACAGGCCAATCTCCTTAATGAACATAGATGCGAAATTCCTCAATAAGATACTGGCAAATAGAATACAGAAGGTTATCAGAAAGATTATACACTATGATCAATTGGAATTCATCCCATGAATGCAGGGATGGTTCAACATATGCAAATCAATAAATGTAATACACCATATCAACAGGGCCAAGGACAAGAACCACATGGTCATCTCAATAGACCCAGAAAAAGCTTTTGACCAAATCCAACACCCATTCATGATAAAAACTACAGAAAATAGGATTAGATGTTCTCTACATCAACCTGATAAAAGCCATATAAACCAACAGTCAACATCTTACTAAATAGAGAAAAACTGAAAACTTTCAACCTAAAATCAGGAACATTACAAGGAAGTCCATTATCACCACTCCTATTCAATATACTTCTGGAAATACTAACCAGAGCTATTAGACAATAGGAAGAAATAAAAGAAATAAGGATAGGAAAGGAAGAAGTAAAATTCTCATTATTTGCAGATGATATGATACTCTACATAAAAGACGCCCAAAATCCTTTGAAAGACTTCTAGATGTAATAATCACATTCAGAAATGTTGCTGGATACAAGGTCAAGACTCAAAAACAAATAGCATTTCTGTACACAAACATCAAAGTCACTGACAGAGAAATAACGCAAACCACACCCTTCACTATAACATTCAAAAATATGGAATACTTAGGAATCAATCTAACAAAGGAAGTAAAAGAGCTATACAGTGAAAATTACATTACTCTGAAAAAGGAAGTTGAAGAGGATTTCAGAAAATGGTAAGTTATTCCCTGTTCATGGATAGGAAGAACATCGTGAAAATGGCCATTCTCCCAAAATTGTTGTACAGAGTTAATGAAAACCCAATCAAAATACCACTTTCTTAACACACAGAGCTAGAGAAATCATTCCTGAAATTCATCTGGAACCAGAAAAGACCTAGAATAGCAAAGGCAATTCTGGGCAACAAAAGGAAAGGCAGGAGGCATCACACTTCCCGATGTGAAATTATACTACAAAGCTACTGTGATAAAATCAGCATGGTACTGGAATCAAAACAGACCTGAAGATCAATGGAATAGAATAGAAGATACAGCCACAACTACAAACACACTTAGCCACCTCATCTTTGACAAAGGGGCCAAACATGTACATTGGAAGAAAGACAGCCTCTTTAACAAATGGTGCTGGAAAAACTGGTCTCCATATGCTCTAAACTAAAACTAGATCCTTGTCTATCACCATGCACTAAAATAAAGTCAAAATTGATCAAAAATATTAAAACAGAATATTAAAACAGAGACACTAAATTTACTACAAGGCAGAGTAGGTAAAAATCTTGATGACATAGGAGTAGGCAGAGAGTTTATGAACAAAAATAAAATTGCACGGGAAACACTTCCCAGAATCAACAACTGAGACTGGTGTTTATGTGTGTTCTTTTCATCTTTTTGATGTGGAAGTGTTTTCATTTCCTGCATTTCCATTTTAATTTGTTTCATGCATTCTGTTTGTGTCTTATATTTTTCATTCAAAGTTTCAATCATTTTTTATGTTCTATTTTTTATCTTGCTCTTCTTTAGATACACATAACATTTCTTTAATAATGATTCTCATTTCATTTTTTAGCTGAGAGAATATTTCTGATTTGAATTTCTCTATAGCTTCATTGAGCTGTTTCTTTACTGCATTTTCTATCATTTCAGAAAGTTCAATTGTGTGAGTCCCACTGTCTTCCATTTCAGTGTCTCATGGATTTGTTCTTATTGGGCTAGGGAATTGACATGCCTCTTGATCTTTCATTTTGTCATTTTCTTCTAGGACCTGTGTGGGTCTGTGTCCTCCCAAACTGACCAGGCATTCACCTGGTGGGTTGCACTGAGTCGTGGGACCAGGTAGAGCTGGATTCTCTGTGCAGCTAGAGAGGGCACACTCCAGGAGTGTGCTGCTGAATCCTCCACCTTACTGCATGAGGGTTGGGACCTCCAGGACCCAGACAGCCAAGTGGAGCATACCCCAGAATGTGGCAACACCTGGACCCTGAGTCTGGCTGCAAGGAGTTCAGAGTCTCTGGAGTTCCAGGCAAGCCTTGGTGAGTCCCAGGCCTACAGTGCCTCAGCCTTTCTCCTGGCTGGGGGGGCCCACAACTTCTATGACCCACTGCACTGGCCTTACTCCTGAACAATGGAGTTTGCACCATGAGCTCTGATGGGCAGAGCCCAAGCTCTCCAAGGCCCTGCAGCTATGCTGGCCATTCCCTGACAAGCAGCTCTGGGGTCCTGGAGTGGGCTTGGCTCAGTACCTCTGTGTCCTGTGAGGCTGGTCGTGTGTTCCTCTGGTGGTTTACTCTGAGTCATGAGACTGCGTAGAGCTGGATCCTCTGCACAGCTAGTCTAGCACCAGTTTTTAAAGAGGCTGTCTTTCTTCCTGTGAAGGTGTTTGGCCCCTTTCTAAAAAAAATTGACTCACCTTGTTTGGATTTGTTTCTACATCTTCTAATTTGTTCTACTGAGCCTCAGGTCTTTTTTTTTAATTCTTTAGGTGTGTGTGTGTTTGCTTGTGTGTGCGTGTGTGTGCGTGTGTGTGTACGTGTGTGTATTTGTTATTTATATTTTTGCTAATGTCATATGTTTAGCACAGTAGCTTTGTAGTATAATTTCACATCAGGAATTGTGATGCTCCCTAGTGGGCTGACTGGTAGTGGATATGGGCCTTGGCCAACCTTTGGGTCAGAGCTGGGCATTTGAGCCTGAGAGAATATTTCTGATTCCATTGAGTTTTGGATTGAGGCCTGGATGACCTTATAGATGATAAAGAACATTCCCAGGTCCACCCCTGTTATATAAACCTGATTTCCCAGACTTTTCCCATTAACCAGGTAGGGTCCTTTTTGTCAATACTGGTCATGTCTATAGAGTTGCAACCTCCCACTGTTGGGGGAGGCCGTGTTAGTACTCTCCAACCACCAGGTGCTCTCTGTATGAAAGAAGGACTCACCCACACACTTGCAAGGCTTGCCAAGGTTCTACAGCTCGGGGGAAGTTCACTGCTACTCCAATTTAGCCAGTGAAGTTCTCTATTTGAGGAGGAATCTCACCACCCTGTCACAAGCCCAGTGAGGTCCTCTGTGTGGGTGAGGGGTTGTTGTGGCTCCCAGCAACCCACCAAGTTTCTGCAGGTGGTGGAAGGGGTCACTAATTGTCCGTGGGTTGTTGTGGTCTTTTGGGTGAGGGTAAAGGGTGACTGACAACTGTACTGGTGTCCAAGGTCATGGGGCAAGGAAAAGAGATCAGTAAATCTGTTGGCCCCCTAGATCCATGGAACGAAAAGTGGGATGAGACCGATGAACGTACCAGCCCCTTGGTCCTGGAGTGAGAAGGGGGATAGGGCCAATGATCCCGGTGACCCCTAGGTCCTGGAGCAAGGAGGGGGGCTGGTCCAATGATCCTGGCAGTCTCTAGGTCCTGGAGTGAAGAGGAAGGCTGGGCTGGCAATCTTGGCAGACCCTAGATCCTGAAGAGAGTCATTCATTAATTCTTGATATTATTTGCTATTCTATTGAAACTGTTTATGAAGTTCATTATAGTGTGTTCAGATGGCTCCCCCCCTCAAGTCTCATATAATCATGGACATAGTTGAATGATTTGTTTGTTGTCTGGCACTGGGATTGGTGGTGTGACTGCTGAACTCACCCAGGGGTGGAGCCAACATACAATGTAAAGGCAGGAAGAAGGCTTCTTTCTCTCTCTTGCTGGTTTGCCCCTTGCTATTTGCAGCCACCATGAATGGCTGGCCCTCAGCCATGCCACCCTGCCTTGCAGCCAGCTGAGTATGGACTAAAACCCCCAAGAATGGTAAGAAATAAACCTTTCCTTCCCTAATTTTGTGCATCTGGTATTCTGTTCCAACAATGAGAAAAAAGTAACACAAAGTTCTGGACTGTGTTTATGGCTTCAAGTGTCTCCCTTATGTTATCCTCCAGCTCATCCAGAGTTATGATTTCTAAGTATTTGATCCACTTTGATTTGATTTTGGGAGAAGATGATAGATGTAGATCTAGTTTAAATTTCCTGAATGTGGATAACCAGGTTTCCTGGGATTACTTGTAGCATTATTTTTCTCCAGTGTATGTTTTTGTACACTTTATCAAAAATCAAACAATCTCAACGAATGTACACGTTAGATGAAATAATATGAACTAAAATGAATAATACCAATAAAAATGAAAACAGGGATAGAAGAATTAGAAGAGGGAGGAGTAAGGAGGAAAGGGGATGGGAACTGAAAAAAGAAATAGTGTGTATATGCACACACTCCCCAAAGTGGTTGTATACCACATGCTCTGGTAACATGTACTAATAAAATTTTAAAAATATTTCTGTGAATGAAATTGCATGGGGTTGTTTTTAAAAATATCTTCTGTCCTATTTCATTGGTATACAGATCTATCTTAATTCCAGTACCGTGTTTTTGTTATTTTAGCTTCACAGTATAATTTGAAATGGGGAATTATTCTGTTTTTCCACTTTATTTCTCACTTAGTATTGCTTTGGTCCTTATGGTTCTTTTTTGATTCCATATAACGTTTAGAACTTTTTTGGTTCTAAGAATGTTGTTGGTTTTTAAATTGGGGTTATCTTAAATCTATAGGTATCCTTTGGTAAGATTGCCATTTCAGTGCTATTGATTCCGCCTGTCTAGGAAAGGGAACATTTTGAATTATATTTCTATGACTTACTAGTTATATTATCCTGGGTACATGAAACAAACCATTATCTGCCTTAGCTTTTCTATCTGTGAATTTGAAATCATGCACTTAAAGAGTCATTTTGTAGTTAATATGATAGTAGATTACAATAGTGCATACTCAGTATATATTGTTATTTAATAGTGAATTTAGAGGAGATTAGAAATACTCAGACAGTACTGTCATTAATTGACTTGGCAAAATAAATAAATTGATAATTCTAAATACTTCTGAGAGAGAGGATGAGAAATTCTCCTAAGATCTTGAAGGGATGATGTCTTTTAAATTCCCAAGTGCTTTTCGAATCAAACTTTTATATGCCTCCATATGTCAGGATGAGAGACAGTGTTTTTAAAGCCTTTGTTGAAGGGTGACATTAAAGAAGGATAATACTATTTAGGTAAGTTGTTATGTGGGAGGTACTGTGGAGTCCAGCCAAGATTAAAACCCGAGGCCAGGCAATTTGGATTCTATCTCTCTGGGCTGTTCATCACTAACTTCACCTCCTAGAGCAAAAGATTTAACCTCCTGGTGTGTCTATTCATGCATCTGAAACAGTCATTTGCATTTTAAAGTGATGAGGAAAGACAACTCAGGTAGATGTCCCCAGAACAGGCAGTTAAAATATTCTCTTTATCTCCAGCATAAAAAAGCTAGAGGTATTACAAGAAGTTGGAGTGGACACAAAAAGGTCATTTTTGTGTGTGTATGATGAAGAGAGGTTGCTGAACAGTAAGTAGAATACTATGTATTTAGAGAATTGTGTTGGTGCATAACAATGCTTGTAGGTGAATATGTTTATGCCAGAAAATTACATTTCACATATATTTCAGGAATGTAATAATGTGTGGCAAACATTGTTTCTCTGAACCTAATGTCAAAATTAACCACTAAGTCTCATGTATAGTTTATGCATAGTATGTGTGTGTTAAATAGTTTGCAGTACTTTGGTAAAGAAGAAAACATAAATGTTGCCGGATTAAAAACCCTGCAGATAAATGATACAGAAAAGTTGCATTGTTTTAAATTATTCATTTCCTTTACCTTGTAGAAAGAACATGGTGACTTTAATAATCATGGTCTCATGGTCTCATGGTATCATGCTATTACTGTTTCAGAGTCCATAATGATGGCTTACTCTTCCAAAAAGATCTTTACAAATTGTATTCCCATTGAGACAAAGACTATTCCTAGCCTCATTTCACAGATGGGACAAATAAGACAGGATAAGGTAGTTGTTATGTATTACTTAGTAGGTTGAAATTCCAGATTTACATTGAAATAAATAGCAAAGGTAATAATTCGATTAGGTGTAGGTAATCTCTGGAATTCTTGAATATTTTCTCCAAATAAGTTCATGGCTTGGGAAGTTACTGTGAGAATGAAATGGAGACTATCTTAGTAACTAACACAAAATAGGTATACAGTAGGCAGCTCACATACAGTTTATTTAATTTGCTTCATATGGAGTATAAGCAGGGAAAAGAATAAAAATTACTCCCAAGTATTCGACCATATCACTTGAAGAAAACATTGTCATACATTGAGAAAATTTCACATGTAGAAATCACAACTAACTGAGGCAGCATTTGCTTGAAGATTAAACTTTATATCTAGTAAGCTGGTTAGATTTTCCTGCACAATTCATTTATTCACCCATGACCAGCCTTGTCCAAACCACCTTCCCTTTCAGCTGTCACTATGGCACCCTAACTAGTTTCCCTGCTTCTGCTTTTCTCCTCTGCACCCTTTTTTTCATGCAGTGGCCCAGTTAATCCATCT
>RJWM01049049.1:0-11259 GCA_004363535.1 Dasyprocta punctata
AAAATACTCCATCAGTCTCTTCTGAGATCACTCAGTCCCAGTGATGGCGAACCTTTTAGAGACAATGTCCAAACTGCTCCCCAAAACCCACTTATGTATTCCCTGGTGCCAACACTGCTATTAAACCTCAATCCTTAGATTTTCATTTAGAAAAAACCGGCTCCACAGTAACATCTTTGCTCTTCAAAGAAAAAACAAGTGTGCCACAGATCCGCCACCTCTAACCTAGCTGAATTTCTTTGTATAGAGGAGACAACTGAGGCCCAGGTGTCTGAACAGCTAGTGAAGCACAGAGGCTTGGACTTAGAAGATGAAGTTCCACCATGGTCGCCAGCCCCTCTTACACAGTGCAGGGGCGGGATGTGAGACGCTTATTAAAAGACAATGAAACACACATGGCCTGTAATCCTCGGTTACTCGGCTCCTCTGAGCTGTACGGTGGGAAGTGCTTAATGTCAGAGCTGGAAAGTGGGGCCCGGCGGAGGAGCACCCGCCTCAGACACACGGGGCTCTGGCTTCCAGCCCCAGCTCCGCCACTAAGAAAAATGAAAAAGTCAGAATTCATCAAAACTCACATCCTTAGAGCCACCCAGAGATTGTTCCTGGGAAAGGAAATATTAGCACACCGCGGTCATTGCTACAAGACTCACTATTCTCCACACGTATCACAGATATAGCTTATGGGATGAAGCTGAATTCATATGATTCTTTCCAATAAATTTTCAAACACCTCTCTAACATTCTCTTACGCCTTAAAATCATTAACCAAGGATGGGGTCAGTTGAGTCATTTGTTCAGTGTCACACAAACTGTGAAACAAGCTGGAGATAAAAACAGAATTTTCCTACTGTAAAATCCACTTTCCTCCACACCACCCTGCAAAATCAAGCCTCATGCAAAGAAACTGAACTTGATAACCGGGGCCTCTCAAATTAAGTTACATATGTAAAAGTGCACAAGAAGAGTGAATCCAAGAGAGGAGAATAGGAGAACATTTGGTAATAAAAAATGCAGTAAGATTTGGCTGAATGCAAAAATATCTTCGTGTCAATTCCATATTCGCACGTGGGCTGGTTTTATAAACAAAGATGCTGATGATCTGAAAAGGGTGTGTTCGGCCCCATGCTAAGCATTACACTGGGTACAAAAATGTATGGGGCACACGGCCAGCTTGTGAGGAATGCGCAAGTCTATTCTAGAGTCAACATGTACACATGGGAGTCAGACGATGTGTTAGGGAAAGACTAACTTCTGGAACAGATACACCCCAAAATGCCTATGGCCTGTGTGTCAGAAGTCTGTCTCATGTTCAAAACAAGCAAACAATAAGAAAACAAATCAAACCATTTTGCATTCACAGTAAGGTTAGCACTTGTATTTTTTTAAGGGCAAATGGCACATGAAGTATGGAGGGGAGATGAAAAAAATGTCCCCCTAGTGCAGCAGCTGGCGTAGCCTATCCCAGCATCCAACCTCCTACTCAGTCCTTTACTCCTTCCCCTATGGTTTGTATCTGGAAGTCTCCCCAAAGGCTCGTGCAGTCTTGGGGGCGGGCTTCTAGAGTCTGGGATTGATTCATGGCCCACTGGTGGGATTATGGGCGTGAGTGCTACACCTGCCCTGGGGTGGGTAGCCTGCAAAAGATATAAGGGAAGGAAACAGCCTTGCTCTCCTGCTCCTCCCTTGTTGCTTTTGCTGTTCTCTGCTGCCATGAACTGTTGCCTTCTTCCTACGTGACACTCTGCTTTGGAGCCAGCTGATTATGGGTTTAAACTCCCACAAACTGTGAGCTAAACAAACCTTTCCTTCCTTCATTTTGGGCCTTGGGTATTTTACCTCAGCAGTGACAGAAAAGTAACCAACATATGCCCTTTCCCTCACAGGAAGAGGGAGGCCACTGGAACAATCTTTAGCAGAATTCTGACTCTTGCTTCTAATGCGCATGTGCTTTTACATTTAAGTTCATTGATTTTTTTTTAAATAAAAGAAAGAAAAAAGTATTGTTCATATGGTGTGTCCTAAAAGTAAAACTTGGATGAAAATATTTTCACTTTTCAGCAAATTACTATCTATTATAGAATATGTAGAAAGACTTAACCTGGAATATTGGAACTGCATTTCCTTTGAAAAGAGAGTTACTCATTTCTGAGAATTACAGAATCAAAACAAAGATTTGTTACACATTTTAAGTTTTCTTGCTTTGAGTTCGTGCAATGTGATGATAGTTGTTCAAAGTGGATGATGTGCACAGGAGGATTAGTGCAGGATTCCCTGTAGGGTTGTGTATGTTTATACGTTTTAATAATAGAGTTTACCAGTGATCCCTGCATGGCTAGAATGGACAAAATTCATTTTAACGTCGAGGAAGTCAGACACCCAGAACAGGAAGGATGTGGCCAGGTTGGCCAAAACCTGTACGGCATGATTGTGAAAGGGCTCTCTCATGTCTTTCAAATCTTAGCTATGCTGATTTCCTTTTCTAGGAAATTATGTTGTGTCCTAAACAGACATCCTAAGTCCTCTCTGGGGGTTAAAAAAAAAAAAAAACCAAAGGAACCAGTTAAACCCAATTCCTGCTCCTTTCATGTGAAGGGATTTAGAAAATAGAGTTCTGAAGACACCACGACATCCTTGTGTCATTAAGGAACACACTGCTGATGGTGACACATACCTTGCCATGTTAGCTGATTGTGAAGCTGCAATAAACTTTTTTTTTTTTGGGTACTAGGGCCTGAACACAGGGCTTTCACACTGAGCTACATCCCCAGCCTTCTGATAAATTTATTAAGTTTGAGACAGAGTTGCCAAGTTGCCCAGGCTAGGCTCAAACTTGCGATCATCCCGCTTCAGCCTCCCAGAGTGCTAAGATTAGGCATGTACCACCCTACCCAGCTCAGACAAGCTATCTGACAGCCAGCTAGAGAGCGAGGTGATTTATAGCACCTGGGCCTTTCACAGCCATGAAGGAGCAACCAGGTCTCTGCATCAGGCTTGTTTCCTCTTCTCTACTGGAGAGGAAGGAGGCCCTCTGCCACAGGCACATGCTCGCTTGCTCACTGGGAGTTTGTCACTGGTGGAAAGCGGCAATTCTTTAACTCTCAAAACAGCCTTCCTAAGTAGCCATCATTATTGTGACTCTGCAAGAGGAGACTGGGGTTCGGGTTACCCAAGGTCACCAAACAAAGCCGAAATTTACAGTCAGGTTTATCTCCTTCCAGGGTCCCAGCCATTTCCTCCACCTGAGCACCTCCCTGACACCAGTCATCTGCGTACACCTCTCACCAAGCCTACTGAGCAGCCCAGAAAGCTGCTGCTTGCATAAGGGGGCTTTCCTCTCACTGGGCTGGAAAGGAACAGCGCCACCTTTGCAGCAAGTCTGAGCGCGCCAGGTCTAGGTCAGCGGTTCTCAAAGTGTGGCCCCCAGGCGAGTCACCAGGAGCAGCTGGAAACGCGGAGAGATCCAGAGCTGCAGAATCCCAAGCTGCTTTCCCGGCCCTGCGGCGATGCCAGAGGATGCACAATCCTGAGAACCCTTCACCAGATGCGCTATTGTCTTTACGACTCCTGACTTCTCGGGGAACTGAATACTTCTTGGGGAACTATCCTCACCACCAAGGAGCAGTAAACTAAGGCTAGCATCACCCTGCTAGGGAAATTAGGTGGGAAGACTTAAACCATGTTCATCTGGCTTCAGAGCCCTCTTCATGACAACACACGAACTCAGAGGGGCAGGGAAGAAATGCTTCACATTAAATACAGAGAAACAGCATTGAGAGATTTATGCGACAGAGATCATTTAGATACAGTATATATTGACCACTGTATTATATACATTGATATATATACACATATTGATTATATGGGTTTTTTTTTGTTTTTTTTTGTGGCACCGGGGATCGAACTCACAACCTCACGCATGCCAGACAGGCGCTTAAGCCACTGAGCCAAACTCTGGGCCCTGGTTTTTTGAGGCAGGGTCGCACTATGTAGCTCAGGCCAGTCTTGCTCACGTTGTAGCCCAAGCCAGCCTCGAACTCACAACGCTCCTCCTACCTCAGCTTCCCGAGTGCTGGGATTAAAGGTGTGTGCCACCACACCCGGCATATGTTTTTGATATACAATTAATATTTTATTGTTTTAAGGAGAAACTGAAATGCAATACTAACTTTTTGTTAAATTAAAAAAAAAGATGAGTGCTGCTTCTAAGAAAAGATTCGTCTTATAGTTGTTAGGGAAAGATGGGCTATGGAATGAGTTGGAATAATGGTCTTGCCAGTTCTAAAGTAGTAATTACATTAATTCTTTCTGTGGGGATTAAATTCT
The DNA here is from genome assembly GCA_004363535.1 of Dasyprocta punctata. Taxonomy (NCBI): domain Eukaryota; kingdom Metazoa; phylum Chordata; class Mammalia; order Rodentia; family Dasyproctidae; genus Dasyprocta; species Dasyprocta punctata. The sequence goes on from RJWM01049049.1 coordinate 4,324, forward strand.
TGTTAAATTCAGTTTAGTGGGCGTTTGCCAATCATAATTGTGTTTATGCTCCATTAAATAGTTATATATACTTTAATCCAATTCTTCTTCTCTTGTAAAATGTTGTTCTAGAGATGAGGAATTGAAAGCTAATTAAGAGCAGTGTTTCCTAACCATTTCCTTCCGAAGGGCAGGGGAAACAATATTTGGGCCATGGGTTCCCTGATGGGGGAGGTGATGTCAGTTATTGCACAGGACGCAGGGCTGGGAACCTGAGGCTGACTCCACAGACTGTCACAGCCCCAGCACGGTGTAGTTATGTCAATTCCCCAGAATCTGTCGCTGGTTTCTCCAGCAGGAGGGCAGCCTCTGAGAACACAGACTTACCTGTCTGGATCCCCAAGAGCTAGGGCTCATCGCAGATAAGACATCTTCCCCCATGATCTTACCGGAACTGCCGGCTTGGGAAGAGCCTCCAGTCGTTTACCAAAGAGGTCCAACAAGCCAAACAGGTCCACAGCATTAGTACAGTATTTTGCAAATCATGTTCACATTTGTTATGTGTATGTAATGTTACCAGGCTATACAAAAATTATACATATACACAGCTATATTAAGTATCTATATACTGCTAGTGTGGGGTAGGGGAGTCCATGGATTGAACCCAAGGCCTTTGCACTGAGCTACATTCTCAGCCCAATTTTTTTTAGGTTTTATTTTGAGACAGAGTCTTGTTAAGTTGCTAAGGCAGGGCTCGCGTTTAACATTCCTCCTGCCTCAGCCTCCCAGAATACTGAGCTTACAGGCATGTACTGCCATGCCCAGCCATGACAGCACTTTGTAACTCTGTTCAGTGGATAGAAACCCATGGAAGTATGTTTTATGGAATTTCTCCTCCAACCAGAATTTATCTCCACATCAACAAAGCAAGCACTGTGGGTTGTCCTCGCCATAAAAACACCCGAGTATCCCAGTGACATGACAGTATGATTCTTCCACTCTGTCGATGTTTATATTTCTCAGTCCTGGGTACAACAGACTGAGTGAATACACCCTTTGTGGTTCAGGAAACTGGGTTCTCAATTTGGGCTGATGTGCAGGGAGCACAAGGCGTACTTTGAAAGAGATTGGGCGGCATCCAGCCCCGCCCGGGTGTGAGGGCCTGACAACCTTTCTATAGAGAACACATACCTGGCTGAATGGCTGAGTGTTTACATCCGTGGAGGGCTACACCTGCAGGGCTGTTTTAAGTTTCTCTCTATTGTTGTCTTTGCTTAGCCTTTTATATTCTTATACTCTCTGTTTATTTGAGGTTTTTTTTTTCCCCCTAAGCCAATAACTGAGAAGCAGTCTCAATCCAATTAAGTCAAAAACAGCCCACTGTGAACCATGTAGCCTAGGAAAGATAAAAACACTAGGTGAATCCAGGGACAACTGTGGGAGAAACTCAAACTAGGTAACTAGGTACAAGGAAGGCAAATTTACTGGAGGTGGTAGTGTGTCCAGCACGCCTGGGGCTTTGTCCCGGCCTCAGATGTTACAACCCTCCACTGAAGGGCCTAGGCGGACACATGGAAACCAGACTTTCTAAAGAAGGACCCTGTCTCTTTAACATTCTGGCCTGGTGTGGTAGTGCACACCTGTACCCCAGTACTTGGGAGGCTGAGGCAGGAGGATGACTGTGAGTTCGAGGCCAGCCTGGGCTACACGGTGAGTTTCAGTTCAGTCTGAACTACAAAGCAAGGCCTTGTCTCAAAAAACAAACGAACAAAAAAATTCACATTCCACCTGACACTTGCTAACTGTACAAGGTCTCATGGATATGGTGGGATGATTTCTCCAAGCACTATTTTACCTACTACCTACTATTTCTCTAATCTTTACTCTCAATATCACCCTTGCCTCAGCTCCAGGACAGCTGTTCCACATTCCTCTCATCTTCTCATAATCATGGGGACACACGCCTGTCCCACCCCAAACCTGAGCCACCCAGCGCCCTGTGTGTTCTTGAATCAGACGTGGACACAGAGATAAATGGCCACATGGGAAGCACAGAGCCACAAGCCACATTCCCAACCCTAAGGAGCTCAGGTCCCGAGGAGGTGGCAGAGGAGATGCTTCCTCACAGGGAATTACAATGCAGGGCTGGCTGCCACGGCCTCGGAGCAGCTGAGCTGGACACCCAGGGTCTGGGAAGGGGATTACAGGGGTGGCTTCCAGAGGAGGCATCATCCACTGTGAGACACAAAGGATAAAGAGGGATTAGACACGGTAGGAAGGGCATCCTTAACGAGAAGTTATTATTAAAACCATCAAATAAAAAGAGGTACAAATGGCAAAATGTGTAGGGCAAAGTGGTTGTTGGACTATAAAGTGTGAGTCATCAAATAACAAGGGACCAGGGTAGAGAGACCGGTGACATTCAGGTCACGGATGTCATAACACACTGCACTGCAGTGCCCCTTAAAATAACGAGAAGCCACCATGGAGCTTCCAACAGGGGCTCAAGTGTCCCGGCAGCCTCTCTCAGAGTTCTGAACTGTCACCGTCGGTGCACACAGTCCCTGGAACAGGGTCTTCCAAAACGCGTAGGCTCTGCGCCTCAAAATGCTTCCAAACAACACGAGGTCAAGCTCTGGAATGAAACAGAGTTCTCTACATGTCTGCATACAACCTATTTAAGCAAAGAACATATCTTGCAGAATTTTATTTCTCCCAGACAGTATGGCACCTAAAATAAAGACTGTTTTCCTGAATACTTTTGTGGCACAGCTATAAAAAATTCATTTGAGATGAATGTTTAATGTCAGTGTTCATTAGAAATAATATTTAATTAGTGATGTTGTTCACAAATGAAAAAAAAAAAAACCCTGGAAGAAAATATAAGGAAACAGTAACATCAGTAGTTGATGGACTGCAAACTTTCAAAATTTTAAGCCTTGTTAGTACCTCCCTGTTTCATTTAGTTTTTACTTTGGGTGCTAGGGATGGAACCGCTATGTATGCTAAGCATGGGCTTCACCACTGCCTCACACCCTAGTCTTTCCAATATTTTTTAAGGCAATTTGGGGTTAGGAATCATCCTCAGTGGTGAGCTTCTATCGAGCAGGCGTGAGGCCTGGGGTCCCATCCCCATAGGGACAGAAGGGGAGGGGGAGGAGGAAGGAGGGGAGAAGAGAGAGAGGAGATGAGAGAAGAGGGAGGGGAAAGGGAGGAACAGAGACTCCTTTGGGGAACGGGATGCTTTTTTCCTTGACCAGCAGTGTCTTGGTCCTGAAAGCCTTGTGGAAGACAAGGCAGAGGCAAGGACATAGCGGCGCGTGGTAGCCAGGAGGAGTTTGAGCATCTCAGCCTGGCTGCTTCCCCTCCAGCCTCTCTGATCTGGTAACTGAAGGACTGGCCCCATGTCCTCTGGCTGGGAGAAGCAAGGGCCAGGCTGAGCTGGTTCCGGGGCGGAGGGTGGGGGTCGGGAGGGTGGGCATGGAGGAAACCTTCACGGACGCCCATGGTGGGTGGTGGCTGTCAATCCAGAAGGGACACCGGTGACTGCGGTTAGCACAGCGGCCTACAGGCCTCACACGTGCCCACTGTCTTCCAACAGGCACATGCACACGCATGCATATGCGCACACACGCACACACGCACACACATGTCCCTGCTGACTTCATTTCCTGCTCAAGTGGCCAGGCAGGGCTTCCTTCCACGGCCCTCCCCACTGCCCAATCACCCTTTTATCCCTTGGGGATCCTATGGGAAATATGCTTATGATATACAGGAAAAAAGAACGAATCCCTTCTTCTCCTACTGCAAGGGAAAGGGCTCCAGGCCACCCAGATCCCAGATGGGACCCCAGCGTAGCCTGGACAAGCTGTGTGAACAACATAACACACATCGCTTCAGCCTCAGCCTCACCACCTTCATGTGGTCCAAGCGCAAGCAGGAGCCCAGTGGAGAAAATAACATCTGGCACAACTCTACCAACAAAAACATCAGATGCCAGGTATGGAATATTTACGTATGTTTAACATAAGTGTTTGTAAATAACAGAGCTAACGCTCACCATCCTATGATACACGTTGGTTCACTCCCCCTCCTGCTCGTCTTTGCGACCTGATAATTTAGCATCTCTGAACATAAATGGCCCATGTGTCTGTCTACTTTTGCCCCTAAATAGACTTCTGTGACTCCAGCTCTTAGGAATGCTGAGTTATCTAGAATCTAAATATGTCTCGCTGCTGTGAGTCCACTGTCAGATATGAAGGGAGCCTCAAACAACACTCACAAGTGTGCCAGTGATAAGGCTCCTCACAGCAGAGCCAGGAGTGACCGCAAGCGCGGCGAGCAGAGGGCCCCTGTCACAGCACTGACACCCACAGCCCTGCTGCTGCAGTACGGAAGCAGGTGCACTGGTGTCCCCAGGAAGAGCCACCGCAGGATCACACGACCTGCGGGAAACAGAATTTTGAGAACAAGCCCAGCTCTGAACCAGAGAGGGTATGTGTTGCTATCTTCCACCTTTGGCTGCCTGGCACACTTCTGGACCCTTTTCCAAATCGTCATAAATGCGCACACAACCAAAGACATTCCAGTATGTAAGAACCCGAGCGTGCAAATGAATTTCTCATAAAAATCTGTGACCTTAAAATTCAGAATTTTCTTTGGCTCAACCCCAGCTTTAATCTCTCTTTCTCTAAGTTTCTGCTCAGCATTACCTCCTCCTCGGCATTCATTGACCAGAGGTCAATGAAGTTCAGGTATTAGACCAAGAGGCATCTAAACCACAGTGACAGTGTGTGAAACCAAAGAGGGGCCTAAAATTCTTCTTTAAAAACAGCCCCCATCCCTAGCCAGGTGTGGTGGCGCATGCCTTTAATCCCAGCACTCGAGAGGCTGAGGCAGGAGGATTGTTGTGAGTTCGAGACCAGCCTGGGCTACAAAGTGAGTTCAAGGCCAGCCTGAACTGCATAGTGAGACCCTGTCTCAAAAAATAGGGCTGGGGATCTAGCTCAGTGGCCTCAGCGCCTGCCTGGGCGCAAGGTTGTGAGTTTGATCCCAGGTACCAAACAAAAAAAAAAAAAAAAAAAAAGCCCCCATCCCAAACAGCCCCAGGAACTCGTGGCAATGGCCCCTGTAAGTAAAGCTGTGTAACATCTTCCTGAGAGGACAGCAGGGTTTCCTCTCACACGCTCTAGGCCGCTTACCAAAGAAGTCTGCCTCATTATGTTCTAGCTGTGCAGATAAGGGCTATGAAAAGTATCCAGAAGACAGAGCCAAGAGCCGGCCACTAGGCGACACACAACCAAAGATACTTTTGCCAGAGCTACTGCTGGGATTTCTTAGATCTCACACAACTGAACAAAACCACAGAGCTGGCGTGAAACTGTCTCTGAAAGCAACCATCGTCATCGTTTTCTAAGTATCTTAAATTTTGTTTCAAAATATTTCAAATGAGTCAGTTGCTCGAGGACTAAAATATTAGGAAACTTAATCTACCCATAAAAAGAAATGGAAGCCAGGCATGGTGATGCATAACTGGAATCCCAGCACTTGGGAGGCTGAGTCAGGAGGATTGCCCCCGGATTTGAAGCCAGCCTGGGCTACCAAGTGAGCTCAAGGCCAGTCCGAACTATACGGCTAGACTCTGTCTCCAAAAAATAATTAAATAAAAAGTATGGAAATCGGTACCTACCAGGAATCCTATTCAGTGTCACCCAAAAATGCTCATCAGGGCTATATGTGTCTTTTGACCACTGTAGTAGATCAATGGCCCTTTGGTCATTCAAGACAAAGTTGGCAAACTCCCTGGTAAGGGCCACATAGGCTGTGCCGAAGTAGATGGTGAGCTGATGTGGAGGTGAGGTTTTCAGGATATTAGTACGTCTCACAAAGGCATGGCCTTTTCCTTTGTATTCCCGATGCACGAACTTAGTCCTCCCGATGGCGTGCGCTGGGGGCAGCACCCCGGGGGTGATGTTCTTCCCTTTGAATCCTTTCAGGTACTGGACGATCTCCTTGTTGGTCTTCAGGGGGAAGTCCTGCCCGCAGGTGTTGATGACATACTTCCAGGGGACCTCGGAGGCCACCAGGTCCCTCAGGCAGTTCAGGTCGGCCTGGAGCCTGGAAAATCCCGCGTAGACCACGGTTTCCATCCTGGAAGCCAGGAAGGCGTTGGGGAAGCAGCTCAGTAAGAGCCGCACCGCGCTTTTGAACTCGGGGGAGGCCTTGGCATCCACGTGCACGCAGTAGACGTTGTGGGGCATGTAGACGGCGCGGAAGAGCCGCTCGAAGGTGTCGAAATCCTTGTGCAGCACCATGACATAGGCCAGGGGGAAGGCGGCCTCCTGGCCCGACAGCGGCCTGCTGATGTAGTGCGCCCGCAGCAGGTAGTCGCGGCAGGGCAGCGACCCCGGCCCCGGCCCCGGGCCCGCGCCGCCCCACGCGAAGTCCGGCCGCGCCCCCGCCGCCGCCCGGCCGCAGGCGTCCAGGCGGGAGGCCGCGGTGCCGGCGCTGTCGTTCAGCCTCTGGGGAACCCTGGGTGTGGGCAGGCCCGGGCGGCCGTGGTACAGGACCACGAGGACCACCGCGCTGAGCGCCGCGGAGGCGAAGAAGTAGTGCTTCCACAAGTTCATTCTCCGCACTTCCCGGGAAAGACGCCTCTCCTCGGGCCCGGAGAAGAGACGGGTGTCAGGGCCGGACCCGACGCCCCGCGCCAGCCGCCAGCCGTGACGGCCCCTGCCGAGGGCCCGGCGGCTCCCCCCAGCGCGTCCTTCAGCGCTGCGGCTCCGGCTGCAGCTCCCGCTCGGCGCGCTCCGCGTCCATCCTCCTGGCTGTGGCCAGGTTGGGGCCCCGCCCCCGCCCCGCCCCGCCCCGCCCCGCCCCAAGTGCCCCGCCCCGCCTTCATTTGCATACGTCGTGCAAGCCGGCGATATCATGCAAATACAGCAAGTCTTGCTCCCC
>RJWM01049050.1:0-11262 GCA_004363535.1 Dasyprocta punctata
GAAATGAGTGATTCATCAGGCTGGATTTCACCCAAGAAGCTGTCTCCACAGCTGTGGAGAAGGGCTGCAAAAATGTTCTGGAGGTCTCGCCTGGTACCATTTCAAAGCAGCCAGGCTGGGGACTGCAGAGATCTCTCTGGAGTGTGATGAAGGGCAGTTGGAAAGCCCAACTTGTACTCCCCAGAAATATGTCAGCCTACTCCACTGCTCAACTGGAGCATCTTCAAACTGCCTCTGAATCTGCATTTGGAGGTGGTCCAGGGTGACTCAGGACTGGGGAGACGGTGAGCTTCTTCCACAGCAGGAGCAACAAGGTGTTTGTTCTGCTCTGAGTGACTGCAAGGATGATTTACTGTGGAAGCTGGCACCGCTAAGCTATTTTCCTGAATGTAATACAGTTCTGGTTACCTGGAGAGGACCGCCCTTGGGGTGGTGCTGGGGGTGGGAGCTCAGCTAGTGCTGATTCATTTGTGTTCTCTCTCTCTCTCTCCGTCTCCCTTTTTGCTTAAAAAGCATTCAGCAAAATCTCAGGGCTTGGCTGCTCCCATCCAATGCCCCAACTAATTCTCATGTGTATAGCTCTGCTGACTCTGAGGAGTGTGATTTTGGAGGCAATTGCCCAGGCAAGAAAGCTGGAGACCTGCCATTGGAAGAGAGGCACTGCCCTCTAGTATGCCTTTTTTGAACATGTGTGATGGTCCAGGGGGTGAGAAACATTTCTAAAACCTGTCAGCATTTTCAGGAGTCAGCCTCCAAACCTGTCCCACACAGCTTTTGCCTGCCAATCCCACCTCCTCATGGGTGGCCAATGTGCTATGCTGGATGCTTCTGAGAAACCTCAGTGGTGTCCTTGTCCCCCTTCATTCCTCATCCCATCATCAGTGTCATCTCTCTAAACCATTCATTTTCACCATGTCACTCCCTACTCAAAACTATTGAGAAGCATCTGCAGAATCTTTGAAGCAACAGATGCATTTTTTCTGGGTCTTACTCATGTTTGTTGAGCATTCTGTAACTGCACAAGCTTTTTCAACAGGAACCAGGATAAACTGGGTGTGGTGATGCAGCTCTGTAATCCCTGCACTCTGGGAGGCTAAGGTAGGAAGAACACAAATTTGAGCCCAGTCTGGGCAACTTAGTAGTGATTTAGCAAATTGCTCTCTTGAAATAAAAATAAAAGATAAATAAATAAAATAGGTTTGGTGGTACACACCTGTGATATCAGAACTCAGAAGACTGAGGCCAGAAGATTACTGTGAATTTAAGGCCAGTTTAGTCATTATAGTGAGTGCAAGGCCATCCTGATCTGCATAGTGAGACCTGGTCTCAAAATATAAACAAATAGATAAATATAAATAAATAAATATATAAGTAACTGGGGATCTATGAAGATGGAACTCAGTGTGAGACCCTGGGTTCAATCTCCAATACTGGAAAGAAAAATGAGAGAAAAGACAAGAAAAAGCTAGGGAATATATGCAGGAACACAAATGTGTGTCATCTGTGATAAGCCATCATTTGTACTTTTTCTGTCATTTTACACTTTTGTCAAAGACCCGAAGCTGAGGACAAGGCTTAAGTCCTGCACACTTATGTAAGTGCCCATGTCCTCTCTGGGGTTCACTGAGAGATAACCTGAGTGGGCTCACAAGCCTTTATCACATATTCATAAGAAGAAAAGACTAGAAATTCACGGAGAGTTGAGTACAGTAGAGGAGGCTACACCACTTTGATTTTGCACAGTTGTCCTGTCTCAAGCCAAGTGAGACGGGCACAAAGAAAACCATGCCTGAAAACCAGGTATCCCTGAAAGAAGGGGAGCCTGCCCTTCCCTCGGAGATGAGGTGTTTGCTAAGCTATGTAGTAGCTGCAGCCCTTCACTGGGGCTACCAGCCCAGTAGAGGGAAGTGTAGGGAGAGGTCTCAGGATAATGTTGTGTTTCTCTGAGAATTTGCAGTTGTGGGTAGTGAGGCTCCTGCCTGACCTGGGAAATCCTGAGGGCAGGAGGTCTGACTGAGTGGTGGCCACTACAGGGTGAAGGCAAAGGTCAGCAGGGGCAAGGATGCTTGAGTTTCTCAAGGTTCAAAGTTTTATTTTGTTTTGTTTTGTTTTTTTGTACTGGGAATTGAACTCAGGACCTTGTGCTTGCCAGGCAGCTGCTGCGCTGCTGAGCTACATCCCTGCCCTGCAAGTTTTTAAAGGACTCCTAGAAAGAGGACCAAGTTGGAGTCCCCTGCAACAGTTAAGAGTCTTTGTGGGATACAGTACTGGGGACACTGGCTTTCAAGAGAGGTGTCACTGTCCAGCGTGTCTTTTTGAGCGCATGTGATGGTCCAGGGAGTCAGCAGCACTTATATGTCCTGTCAGCATTTCCAGGACTTGGTCACCAAACCTGTCCCACACAGCCTTTTCTTGCCACTTGAACCTGCTCATTGGTGGTTGCTATCCTATGTGGAGAGATGCCTGTGACAGACCTGAATGGTCTCACTGTCTCCCATCCCCCCTCACCCCCCACTCAGTCCAATCTTTCTAAACCATGGGTTTTCATCAGTGACCCTGGAGAGCACAGGGCTCCCCAAGAAGCCCCACAGGCACCCCACGAGAACTGCAGCCTCAGGTCAAAGTACCACATCAGCAGGAAGAGCCAAGTAAAACAAATCACCGTCTTCTACCCAATTCTGGTCCCTGATACGGAGGACAGGAGGGTGGAAGAATGTGTTTAAGATACTAAGGGAACAAAATCAAACTGATTCTTGTTTTTACTCCAATGAATTTAACTGTACAGTACATCTTTTACTTACACATAGAAATGCACAATAGACCTAAAAGTTTTATTCTTTTTTGCAATCAATTCAGAAAAGCACTTTACAGATCTAGCATATCTTAGCAAGGTGTGTGACATTTGTGACACAGAATTAATTAACAGTTCTTTCCTAAAGGAATTTGTACAAAGGAGGTTGCCATGAAAACACACAAATAGAGTGTGATTTACATTATCATTTTACATTTATTGCTTGCTGTATCCATGGATGCCTACTAGAGGAATAGATTGAATGCAAGATATACAAATACATAGGAATTTACAAGGTTGGCTTACAATGGCCATCCACAGAGTCAAGTATGGAAGAGTGCAGAGAGTCTACCTGCACACTACAGATCAAAGGGGTTCAGTTAAAGACCTGGATCTCAGTGTGGTGTCCTGAGAGAGTCTGTATCAGGAGGCCGAAGGGTCTGCACTGGAAATCACGAGACAACATCCAAGGTGAAGAGACTGGAACTCTTCCAAAGGAACAGAAGCGAGCCTTCCTTCTTCACTTCTCCTTTATCCCATTCAGATGGCAGGCTGCCCGAGGGTGGGTCTTCTGTCTTCAGTGAACTCCCTCCGCTCTACTCAGAAGTATGCCGATTCAATTTAGTTGGGTGTTTCTTGCTCAAGTTGACACAATCATTTATCTGCCACACTTGATTGTGTCTCCCAAGAGCTTTGCACTAGAGCAACTTAAATATAGCATTTCAGAAACACAGAAGAAAGAGATTTGAAGGAAGTTATTAGCTCTGATGACCTGGTCACACTGGAATGAGTCTATTTCATTTATTCACGGCTGCTCCAAAATCAACTGTGTTAGTCTACAGAGCAAAGCTTGCTCTTCTATCAGTCCTTGTCTTCATCACTGACTGTGTTGGAATGTTTGTGTTGTCCCCTGAAGGTCACATGCTGACACCTGAAGCCACAAGGTGATGACACAAGGAGGTAAGGCCCTTGGGAACGGATTAGTGATGGCTTTAGTGTCTGTCTCATGTCCCTCCTGCTGTGTGACTATGAAGTGAGAAGACAGTCGTGTGTGAAACAGAAAACAGTCCTCACCAGGATCTGAATCAGCTGGCACCTTCACTGTGGCCTGTTCTGCCTTTAAGAAATGTGAGAAGTAAGTTCCTGTTGTTGTTAAGTCATCCAGGCTATGAGACTGTGTTACAGTCGCCTGGACAGACTAATACACCTTATCTCCATGGACAATATGGAACCCCCCCCCGTTCTCTGCTTATTAAATGCTGTGAATCTTTACATTCCAGCTCAAGTCCAGCCTCCTGACCTAACTATGATCTGCTGTTAAAGTCCAAGACATTTTCATTTCCCATTAGTGCTTAATCACACCCTACCACACAGCACCTCTTGACTGCTATTCCCTGTAGGCCTGTGGCAGACACTGCTGCAGGCCTGTCAGCAGCCAGTTGTCACCTGGAAGGAACAGGTGCATGGCTTCCTAGTTTTCCTTTCACTAGTCCTGTCCTGAACCAGGGAAGAAAATCTGCTTGGACACTGGAAAGAATGTCCCTCTGTGTCTTTCTGCAGAAATCGTATCATCTGCATGGGATACTTGGTGTGTATGGGTCAAATTTTGACTCTGAGGGGACACATTGTCCATGTGTTAAGGTGAACTGTCCATCCTTGAGGTGCAGCCAGGATACAGTAACTTAACAGGGAAAGTTTGCCACAAAGGATTATTAACTAAGCAGGAGATTTGCTACAAAGGGTTAAGGAGATCTTTGAAGAATGCTGGCATGGCAGCTTAAGGAAAAGCCAAACTCCTGGAGCTGCTGTAGAGTAGCCAAAGAAGGAACAAATATGGAAGAAAGTCAACCCCTGAGAGACTGCAGTCATAGCCCACTGCCTAGTGTGATAGGCCCCTGGGCAGGAGAGGTGGGCTGAGGGGCCCCAGGACAGGGTTGGCAGGCAGGAAACTGCATCACCATGCTGGCAAAACTTACTAGGAAAGCACACTTTGCTGTCACTCAAAGAAGTGACGGTGGTTGTGAAAAGGGTGTGACAGTTAACTGTTGTGTCAGGTAGAATAAGAAACACCGAGCTGACTAGGCATTTAGCATAGTTCTAGGTGTGACTGAATGTATTTAATAAAGATGGAAGACCCACCCTGGGTATGTGTGGCACCAAACACTAAGCTAGTAACCTGAATGGATTAAAGAAGGGAAAGAAGAAGGAAGTCTCCCTTCTGGTTCTTTGGAGGAGCTCCAATCTTCACCTTCACTTTGGGCATCACATCTGGGGTTCCAGGTTAGGCCCTTCAGTTTTCTGATATGAAATTGCGAGAGATACTACACCACTGAGCTCCAGCCCTTTGACTGGATCTCCAGGGTGCGGACCTTCCTTTTGTACTTTTTCACACTGGAGTCTGGGTGGCCATTGTAAGTTTACCTTATAAATCCATATACATATACATCTTATATTGAATCTGTCCCTCTAGTGAGCCCTAGCTGATATGAAGGGTAATGGTGAGCTTTGTCCTCTGGGATGCCATTGAGACATGTTGAGCATACATGCCTGCTGTGGTGCCCCGTGCCCACTGGGAAGCTGGCCCAGGATTCACCAGAGACCCTACTGTGGAGGTGAGAGGGGACAGCAGGAGGCTACATAGCCCACCAGTCATTGATATTGGTGCAAGTGGGTAGAGCTCAAAAGAACCAGGAGAGAGGCCTATTCTTCCTGTAGCATCTCCGTTATGGCTTATAACCAGACGTCTCCCTGAAGCCTGGTGTGGTCATAGGTGGGGCTTTTTAGGGGTGGCTGGATTTAGGGTGTGTAAGTATAGAGCAAGGGTGTGATACTAGTTCTAAGGGTGTGGATAATGGAAACCCCACCATGGGTGTGGGTGGCACCAATCAATAGGCTTGTAGCCTGGATGGAATAGAAAGGGACAGAAAGGAGGCAAGCTGCTGCTTCCCTCCCTTCTGTGTGCACCACCATGGACTGTTCCTCCTCCACGATGGCCCTCTGCCATGCTGTCCTGCCTTAGAACCGGCTGACTATGGACTGAAACCTCTGCAAACTGTGAGATGAAATAAACCTTTCCTCTTTTAGCTTTGGATGTTAGGTGTTTGATCCCCAAGGCCCTTTGCTGAGGAAAGTGTCACTTTGAGTCCTCTGCAAAAGAGAGCTGTTTGCAGAGCCTAGGAGCAAAGCCAAGAAGGGAGAGCTGGGGAGTGAGAGGCAGCATGCTGAGGACTGGTACAGGTGAGGAGAATGGATAAATGGTCGGAAAATATGTCCAGCATGGCGTGGGGAGGCTGCCAATCCAAGCCTAACCCAAGCCAGCTCTGTTTCCAGACTCTTTTTCATATGAGATCATAAATCGTTTATTTTTCATACCACTTCTGACTGGAAATGCTGTTACTTACAGCTGGCGGTACAGCCAAGCACTACATAACAATAATCAGCCCACAGTAACCACACACACATGATAGCCCAATCAGGTTATAATGGAGCTGAGTAGTTGCTACTGCCTAGTGGCACTGAAGCCATCGTAACGCCGAATCACACAGCCTTGTGTATTTGTGGGGTTGCAGGCATAAACAAACCTGATGTCTTGCCAGTCATATCAAAGGATAGCACAGAGAATTAGGTAGAATCTGTAATACTTAGTAATGACAATAAACCACTGTTACTGGTTTATGTATTTACCATCTTTTTCATTATTTTCTTTTAAAAAATTTTATTGAATATTATATTTGTACAGGGTACAAAGTAGTCCTGTGGTACAGTTATGTAATGTGGAATGACTGAATCAAGACAATTAATACATTCATCACTTCAAATATGTATCATGTGTTTCTCCTATTTAAATGTGCTTCTTTTTTAGATTTCTTCTTTCATTCTTTTTTCTTTTTTCTTTATTTTAAAAAGCAAAACAGAAAAAAGGATAGAAATAATACAGAATTAAAAAAAACAGTAAGAAATCAACACTAGCTAATACATTGCATATTGTTATCTTAGAAGTAGTTTTTCAGGTTACAAGATCTAGGCATAAAATATGATCAAACAACTAAACAATGACAGCACGCACTGTTCTTTTTGATGAACTAACAGATATTAGTAGTACAGTTGCACACATATACATGTATACAGTTATATATGCATACCTACATACATATAATCTTTTCCTTTCTTCCTTTTCTCCTTTCCCCTATCCCAGTTGTTCTTTCCTTTTGAACACTTTCTTTCCCTTTCATTATTACAGTATGTATTGTACATTTTGGATCTTATGACTCTTTCAGTTTATTATTATTATTATTATTGTCATTACACTACAGAGACAATACAATATTTATAAATATGAATTTGATTTATTTTACTTAGGAGTATAGTCTCAAGTTGCCTCCATTTACCTATAAAAGCCTCAAAATTATCCTAAGGTTTGCACTTCAAAACAAATCACCCACAGAGTGAAAAGAAAACCTACAGAATGGGAAAGAATTTTAGCCAGCTGTCCCTCAGACAAAGGACTTATATCTAGAACATATAAAGAACTGGAAAACATCAGCCCTCCCCAAATTCAAAGACCCAATCCAAAAATGGGCACCTGAGATAAACATGTATTTCTCAGATGAAGAAATACAAATGCCAAATAAATACATGAAGAAATGCTCAACATCACAGGTCATTCGAGAAATGCAAATTAAAACAACACTGAGATTCCATCTTACTCCAGAAAGAATGGCTGCCATCAAGAAATCAACGGCTAACAAATGTTGGCGGGGCTGTGGGGAAAAAGGAATCCTTCCTCACTGTTGGTGGGAGTGTAGATTGGTACGGCCACTGTGGAAATCATTGTGGCGAGGCCTCAAAAAATGAGGATTGGAAGTCTCATTCAATCCAGCTATTTCCCTTCTGGGTATTTTCCCAGAAAAATTGAAAATGTCATGCCACAGCGACATATGTGCACCCATGTTTATGGCAGCACAATTTGTAATAGCTAAATCTTGGAAACAACCCAAGTGCCCCCTGTTTTTTCCTGTTGTCTTTACACACCACGACCACCACCACCACGACCACTGCCACCACGACCACCACCACGACCACCGCCACCACGACCACCACCACCACGCCTCCTCTATCACTCCCCTTGTCCCTTCTTCCTCCCTGCTTTCACATTTCTGGGGAGGCAATTTCCATAAGTACAACGTGTCTTGGTCACATCCATCTTCTTATAAGCTGCCCTTATATCTCCTCCCACACCCCTGTATACCTTTCCTCTTGTCCAATAATCATCTTCCTTCTAGTTTCTTGTCATGTTTTTCAGATTTCACATATGAAGGGGATTGTATGATATTTGTGTGAGTTGGGCTTATTTCGCTCAACACAAGGGTCTCCAGATCCATCCATTTTCCTGTAAATGACAAACTTTCATTCTTCTTTATGGCAGAATAATACTTCACTGTGTCTGTATAGACCCACGTTCTATCCATTTGTTGTTTTTGATCATTATTTTGTACTTATTAAAGGCAAATTCTTGCTGTGAAACAGTCTGCCTTGCTCTGCAGGTAGGCAGGAGCCTCAGATTTTCCTCACTAAAAGGCCACATAAGGAGGCAACCTAGGCCACCTATGCAGGAGATGCTGTCCCTAGAGTCAAGACCCCTGCGATGTTCACACAGTGGCAGACGGGTCTCAGGACACATTCCTAACAGCATAGCGCTGTCATTAATGATGCGTGATGAAATTTGACCTGATGATAAAGCAACATTGTTTATGTTTATCAAAATACTGTATGCACATGACCAAGAAGTCTAAACGATACTGTAGGGCTTTTCATAAAATACAGCAGCCCTAAACTCTACTTATCTGTCACCCGAAGTCAACTGATTTGGAGAAAATGCTGTTACTTGCAGCTCGAAGCACAGCTTTTTAAACTTTTAATTGTGGTAATGTGCTCACAACATGAAGTTAACCATCTTAGCCATTTTTAAGTATAAGCCCATGAAGAATATTCACTTCTTGGTACAATGAAATCTGCTTTATAATTTTACTTTTGGTTGCTGTCACGTCCCTGAAACATTTGTTTCCCAAAATGCTGACTTTTCTTGGTCATTTGTAGATATTATCTTTTTATTTCCTCCTGTAATATAGGCATGAAGCTCATTTACCAGGTATTTCCTTCTTCACCCCAAATAACTATGCAAATATTTCTAATGTAATTCTGTATGCGTTCATTAGTCTAGGTGCCAACAACTCTTTGTTTACCATAAATTCTGAGCAGAATCTTATTCTCTCTTTGAATATCAAATGTGCCACCCTCATGTGCTAAAGTTAAAAGGAGAGGCATAAACACCAATTTACCAAACCACCATGTTAAAGACTGAGTGAAGTTTTGTATCTTCTTAATAGAATCTCCAAGTGATCCAAGGTTATAGGCAGAGGGCCAAATTTCTGTTTTATTTCCCAGTTTGACTTTCTGAAGGTTTTAACTAATGTCAGTCTTTTTGTGGGGAGTTCCCTCTGCCAGGGAAGATTAGGGCATTATAAAGGCCACACGTGCTGCTGCTAGAAATTATTGATGAGTGTCTCTGGCATATCCAGGTTAACCTTCTGGGGGAATTCTGGCAGCATTTGGCAGTTCTGTTCATGTCGTGGGGCCCACTGCACAGTTCTTATTCTGAGACCTGTGCTCTGTCCACATGGTTTCCCAGGTTTAAATCTTCTTTCTTTTGGTGAAATCCTTTGCCTAAAGCATACTCTTTGGTGGTCCTTAAAAAGTGATGAATGAAAATCCTTGCATATCTGAAATTTTATTTTGTATGTACATTTAATAAATAATGTGGATTTTGTTATTGTTTTTGAATACAAATACTTCAAAAATTCATCATTTTAAGCTGTATGTCTATTTTTATTATATTTACAAAGTTGCATAGCCATCACCACTATCTAATTCCAGAATATTTTCATTATTAACTGGGTACTGACCTTTTGGTATTTATGCATGCAGTTTGCCATGAAAGTTCTTGAGAGGAAAGTCTGTATATCATACACTTAGTGCTAAGGAAAAAGTTACTCTCTTACTGTTTTTTTTTTTTTTTTTTTGGTTTGTTTTTTTGCAGCACCAAGGATTGGGTTCAGGGCCTTTGAGCTACAGCCTCAGATTTTATTGTTTTTCTTATTTTGAGCCAAGCTCTCACTAAGTCACCAACTTGCCCAGGCTGGACTCAAGCATTTGATCCTACTGTCTTGTTTTCCAGAGTTCTGGGATTACATATGTGTGCCACCATGCCCAGCTAGGCAGTTGCCCGCTAGTGTACTGAGTAGGAGAAAAGGCAAATCAAAGTCTACAGACAGCAATTTCTGGGCTGACGGCATCCAAGACTATGCTGGGAAAATCTGTAATCTCAGGACAGTTTACAGGAGCTGAGGATGGCCTCATCTAATTGCTAGCAAGAAGCCTGGACCTATAACTACATGAAAATGATTCTGCCAACAACCTGTGTGAGTTTGGAAGCAGATTCTTAACCAGTAGAGCCTTCCAATGAAAATGGAGCCCAGCAATCTGTCGATGACCGTCATGCGTGATCTCAAGTAAAAAAACTCAGCTAAGCAGTGTCCAGAACGCTGAAGCCCAGAAACTCTGAGATAATAAATATTTACTTTACTTTGCAGTAGTTTCTTCAAGCTACTAGGCTTGTGGTAATACATTACGCTGCCACAGAAAACTAATACATCTAGCCTCAAGATCTTGCCACAGCTCGTTCTAATCACAGCCCCAACATGGAACACCCAACTTTGCTTCAACATCTGTCAGCACCAAAAACGAGCCTCCCAAATTGAGAAGCTGCCAAGCTATTTTTACCGATTCTACCCCAGCTTTGGAAGAAGTCATTATTCTTTACATTCCTGTGTCCAACAATAGTCTGAGAGGCCCAAAGCAAATTTGCAAGGTCAAGTCATGGTGACTACCCTCAGAAATTCCGCACGTGGAAAAGGCTGAGGAATTCAAAGTGGATCCCGGCACTGTCACTGCTAGGGTAGAAAATTGGGAAGAATCAGCAAGCATCCTTTGTTGTGAGCTTGGTTTTGGCTTTCCTGTTTTTCCATCTGCTTGTTTTGATGGCTGAGGAGTCTGAAGCCCAAAGATATGACTTGAAACAGCTTTCAGGAGATGGCTGCTTCCTGACGTCAGCAAAGTTGCTTCATGCCTATGATTGGGTCACTGCATCCAGAAACCGGTGCAACGAAATCTTACTTTACATTTGTATATGGTGAGTAACTACCAACTTGCATGGCATTTAGGAATGGGGTGACACTTTGCACATGCTGAACCCCCTTGTGAACTCTCTTGTAGCTCTCACTTGTTCCTCCTTACCCAGATAGTTACCCTTAGAAGAAACGGTAGCCAGAAGTTGTTTTTTTTGTTTTTTAGCTTTCCCATCTTGAATCTTGTGCTGCTTCTCCAGGTGGGTCCTGGCCCTGTCATGCCTACAG
>RJWM01049051.1:0-11263 GCA_004363535.1 Dasyprocta punctata
TCCTCATTAGTTTGGGCTACCTGGGCAGAGATTAATTTGAGTTAGCAGAAAACTAAATTACAGACTAAGTGAAAAATTTTTAAGACTGTGGTGTTTGTTTTGCTTTGTTTTATTTATATTATTAATTTATATCTTTACTTTGCTTCATTTTGTTTTGTTTTGGCTTTTATTGTTGCTTATTGACCCGCCTTATTGAATCCTCTTTATACACATAGAAGAATTTCATAATTCTCTGAATTTAAAAGATTATTTCCAAAATGCTTACGGGTACTAGAAAATAACTTCTTTCCCTGCAGTGTTTCTAAATATCCCTTTCTAATTGGTTATGTGTTGATATATTCACATGATGAAATAATATGCGGCCATTTAAAAGTGCTTGCATTCTAAAATATTTAACTTAGAGTTTTAATTTACAACTAATCATGAAATACTCCTAAGTGGAAAAAAAGCAGATGGCAAAGTAAGATGGGCAGTATGGTTCTACTTTTCAAAAAATTATGTGCATATTTACAAACACGGGAAAAACAGAAGAGAAAAACTGCAAAATAGAATTATGCTATCCCTGAGTGTTGGAATTTGGGAGTGACTTTTTGCACTGTTGTGCTTTCACATACTTGCTAAATTCTTAACAATAAATATTTAATATACTAGAGTTTAAAAATTAATATTGCTTCCAAATACTTTGTCTTATAAATATATTTAGTGCCTCTAGTGTCAAATCATGAAACTGAAAATAAATTCACCAAATCAGCAGAAGTTATCTTTGGATCCTGGGAATAAGAGTAATATGTTTTCTGCACAGTCGTGTACATTTTTCTTATAATAGAAATGTTTATAATTAGAAACAGGCTTTCAGAAGAAAACAGATTCATTTCCTCCCTCTGTTCCATCAAGGTTCACTCTCGGGAAAGGGCCTGATGTTAGTCATTAGCACCTCGGCGTGAATTTGACACCTCTTCCCCAGAGGGATTTGCCTTTCCATTATGCTCTCTAATTAGGAGGAAACCTGAGTTCTAGAAAGTTCCGAGGGCATGTGGCTTAGCCCACCTCCTGCTGCATCGGATTTTCATAGGTAACAGCTTTATCCTCAAAGAAGGGCCCCTGCTCATGATCCACTTCTCTCCTGCCAGAGACCTAGCTCTGACTCTGTAGTTTGCTTCTTTGACGGTGAGCTCTCCTCCTCTTTTGGTTCATCAGGGCTCAGTGTGAGATTCCTTGGCCAATAAAGCCTCCTCGCAGCTCAGAGCCGCTCATAAGAAAACCCAGAGCAGCCTCCAGTGGCTGCAGCAGTGAATTCCTCATCTTTTCTTTATTCCAACCTTAGACTCCTTTTTTTTTTTTTTTTTCACTTTTTTCTCACTATTCATTTACCTCTGAGACAAGTTCCAGATGTTTTGGAGGCAACTCAATTTCAAAAATCCTGTCTCCTTATCTCTTTTTGTACACCTTTGCTTCTCTCAGGTCATGCATTCTGATTCTTCGTGCAGAAAATGTGGTCACCATGGGTGAGCTCCTCAAATTATCTCTAATAACTTCTCTAGGTTCTTTGGTGCCAACGTAAGTGATAGAAGACTGAAGACATAACACACAGGGCTGGGGGCATAGCCCCACGGCAGGGCACCTGCTTAGCATTCATAAGGGGCTTAGATTTTATGTCCAGCACCAACACAAAGACATTACACACACTGCACAATGCACTCTATGCACTACACACATGTACACACAGTGTGCATGCAATCAGTTATAGCCCCTGAATAAAGAAATGAATGGACAAGTGAAGTCTCCTGAGGGAGAGGTAGTATACATTTTGCACACAGTGCAGTGCTAACAGTCGTGGGCTGGGTGCTTCCTATGAGCGAGACACTATGAGACAGGCTTTATGTGCTTTAGCTCATTAATTCCTCACAAGAAATCAAGTCATTGTAGAGATGAGCAAATTCAGATTTAGAGACATTCAGACCAAGCACCAGGAGTTACGCCCTGGTATCTGACTCCAAAGCTCAAGCTCTTAACAAATAAGCCTTTCTTCCTTCATGGAATCTTCAGAGGAGTCTGGGAGAGACTTCCTGAGCCCCACTCAGCTCCAAAATAACCTTGGGATTTGCACAGTCCTGTTTTTTGCGGGGTGGGGTGGGGTGGGGGGGCAGTCTGTGAGCCCCACCATGGCCCTCAGAGGTCAACAGGACCTGGTACACAATTAATTCTTCTTTTACAGGGGAGGAAAAAAGGCTCGATGAGATGAAGTGATTTGCCACAAGCAGTGAACCTAGGGCCAACACTCAAACACTGTGTTCTTTTATGGCTCTTCCTCTCCTGCATTCCAAAAGCCTCTTAGCATGGGAAAAAACAACTTTGTCTTTTCTTCCACATTAGGAAGAAGCCCTCTACACCAGCTGTACTTTGCAGACATGACTCGCTGTGTTTGGCTGCACTGTCTGGACAGCCGGGGACTTTCCACCACCTCTCATTCCCATCTCTTCCTACGTCTTCCTCCTTCCTCCTCTCCTCTGTCTGCCTCAATTCTTTAAAGCCATTTGGAGCAGTCTCTCTGCGATTGCTCTGATGTGAGCCATGGCTCCCACCCTATCCACATGACACCTAAACCACTGGGACAAATTCCCCGGCAGGAATTGCATAATTGGCAGAACTCAAATCAGGGGGCAGGGCAGGAGGGGTGGGGGGAGGGTCTGCATTGCTCAGGGGTACAAGGGAGACACTGAGGCTTTGGTATCCCCATCAGCACTTCCTCCAGCAGGGTGCATTGCAGTTTCATGCCTGTCTAGAAATAAATACCTTTTACCTTTTGTGTGACGATACAAGAGTATGATGGTAAACTTTAAAACTAATGTTTATTTAGTTTGATTACTTTGCATATATAAATTCATTAATTAATATTAGCTCGCTCATTCAATCATTTTGCAATATAGTCAAACATTAATGCCCTGAGGGCTAGCGAAATACCTAAAACTGTTTATCTCTGCATTTTTATTTGTTCATTTCTTTGTTCTTAGATCCTTCCCTTTTCCTGAACCTTTCATTACCAATATGTTGCTAAATATTCACCTTCCAGATTTCTGACTTGCCTCCTTTAGTCTTCTACAGATTTAGAAGGATAAACCAATCATGTTGAAATTATATTCAGAAAGAAGATGGCTATGCTCTGGTAAGAGTGTTGAAGTGCAATATATTAGCAATAATTCATGTGCGGTGCCCAGATAAAAATATACTTGATGCATCTATTTTATTCATTGATGTTTAACTTTTTTGTTGAAATAATTTCAAGTTTACAGAAAAGCTGCAAGAATATTTCAAGAAATTTCTATATGCCTTTCAACAATTTTTTTACTAACTCTAGCCAGAAGTATCCCAATGAGTTCAAGGAGTAAGATTTCTCAGTATCATTCATTAAAAAAAAAAAAAAAAAAAAAAAGGTGGCCATTACAACGGTCTTTTTGTGTGTCGTACATTTAGTCACTACTCTCGCAGGGACTGTGTTAAAGTTTGTTCCTGGGGTGGCACTATTGAAAGACGGCAGGATATTTAAGAGGCTGGTCCTTATGCAATGCTCTCCTGCACCCGGACCCCTTCCTTTTTCTCCTTTGTCTCCTGGCAGGGTTGCATGCATTTTTGTCCCACTACGCACTCCCACCATGGTGTGCTGCTTCACCACAGCCCCGACTCGGTGACCAGTGAATTACAGACTAAACTTCCAAAACTGTGAGCTGAAATAAATCTTTTCTCTTAAAAATGGAATATCTCAGGGATTTGTCATAGTGCTAAAATGATGACCAATACATTTCACAATCCAACGAACTAAAATCCACTGTCCAGAAATTGCAATATTATCAGAAAAAAAATATTCTTTCTCACAGCATTATTTGTATCAATAAGAGACTGAAACCAAATCACATGTTTGTTAGTGGTCTATAGGTAAATATGGTATCACTGTATAATAGTGATATGTATTTATATGATATGAATGAGATGCATTTTTTATACTGCGCATAAATGATCTCCAGAATACACTGTCAACTTTAAAGTGAAAAAAGAATTGAAAAAAAAAAGCATAAATAGTGAATCTGTATTTATTAAAGAAGAGGGGGGCTGGGTCTTTTTTCTTTTTTTTCCTTCTGTTAAACAATGGAAAAAGAAAAAAGAAAAACAGATGGAAACCACAGCTTTGCTCTCAGGCTGGGCAAGCATTTGGTCACTACATGCCCAGTCTCAAAAATATAATTTTTTAAATCATTGTACATAGTGGGAAGAAAACAAAGCCGAGGAGGGACTGGAGATGGAAGCTAGACTTCCTTGAAAGTGGTAATTTTATAAAAGGCCCACAAATTCTTTCATAGCTCTCCCTTTGTGAGAGGGAGCTTTATTCCCCTTCCTTTCAGTGTAGAAATGTTCTTAATGACTAGCTCGGAAATAAATAGAATACAAAAGTATTGGCATGTCTTTTATACTATTGGATACACAGTCTCTCTCTCTCTCTGTCTCTCTCTCTCTCTCCTCCTCCTCCTCCTCCTCCTCTTCTCCCTCCTCCTCCTCTCTCCCTCTCTCCCCCTCTGTCTCTCTCTCTTTGCAGTAGGGAAGCCGTTTTCTATATCTTGGAGACACTCACCACATAGACCTATAGCAGATCACATCCAGACACTTCAGAAAAAGAAAAATCCCAGAACTTAAAGGATGAGAAATAAAATAATCCACTTCCCCATAACTGGGTAGCTGAGAACCTAAACCATCTACTTCTCAACAGTTTACTGTCTGCATTGCGTGACTGTAACTTTCATTATGTTCATCAGCATAGCTCTGCTATCCCAGGAGACTCTAGTGTGAGAAGAGAAAAGCTTCACATCACTGTACTGTTCATCCCCGGAATTCATCAAATGAGCCAGCAGCTCTAGACTTTACCAACTCCAAAGCTGATCTCCCAAGACTCTGAACTCCCCAGCTCAAAACTCTGACCACCTTATGTTCCCAAGTCCTAAGTAATTGTCTACTCACAGAATCCTAATCCAGGTTTCAGATCTCAGTCACTGAGAACTTGCCCTTCCCCCTGGAAGAGCGCCACAGGCTCTAAGAAGCAGGATTCACCCCTACCCCAGGCTGTGGCTGTGCCCCCAACCTCCTGGAAGAGTTTCCCCCACCAAGACTTCTGTTAATGATGTGAGGGGCAGGCAACATCGCCACTGTGGTGTTCAGAAGAGTGTCCTTTAGGAAGCAGCTAGAGCAAATAACATCCTCAGCATGGAGGCCCTGTAACTGAACTGGGGTGATTTTTATATAAATAAGGGAAAGACACACTAGACACAGACTCTCCCACCATAATGTGATATAGCCAAGCAGGCCCTCACCAGAACCTGTGACATGATGATACCTGACACTTGCATCGCCAAAATACACCTCTTTTCTTTATAAAACTGTTTGCCTCCGGTATTTGATTATCAGGATAAGAAGCTGCCGTGCATGAAGGCACACGCCTGTAATCCCAGCTACTCAGGAGGCTGAGGCAGCACGATGACAAGTTTGAGCTCAGCCTGGAAAACTTAGCGAGACCTTGTCTCAAAATTTTTAGAAAGGGACAGGGATATAGTGTGGTGGTAGAACACTTGCCCCGCATGAGTGAAGCCCTGCATTTGACTCCCAGTATTGCAAAAACAACTACTGAATTTATAAAAAAATTAAAAAGCTATTGTTAACACCCCACTGTTCAGTAATGTGCCATTTTTGTCTTTATCTAGAGGGGGTTCTAGTGACTTGATAATCTTGTCTTTGACATTCTTGGAGGTGCCACTGGGGCTTGGTCAGGACTACGATGTTCTTTCCACCAAGGTCCAACGGTCCGGTCTCGGAAACACGCGTCACTCACGCCTCTCGCTAGAGTGCCCTGCCTGTGTGTGATTGTGGGTGGGTAGGCCTGACCTGGGTGGGACTCTGACTGCTGTTGCTGAGCTCCCCGCAAGCGCTCAATTTATTTTGTCTCCTGTAAAAAATCATTTTAAGAAAGGCTTCGATTATCGAGCCATACTTGGAAAGGGAACAGAAGCTCTTGTTCTGGACTGAAGTCTGCTCTACTACTAACACCGCTGCTACTTGCCTATGTGCTTGTTGCATGACTGTGCACTATTAAAGGAGAGTGCACAGGGCCCAGGGTCAGCGCAGGCCCTAAAATAAACCCACCCATCAGGCCAGCCCGGAACAGACCTGCTCCGAAGGGCTCCTCTCAGACCAGTAATGTGCGGACGTGCTTTGCCCTGAGTCACTTAGCAAACCCTCAAGAGAGCCTTCCTCAGTCAGGCCATGTTTTGTCCATGAGAGCCTAGTTCTTTCCCCCAAACCTTCCCACCCTTCTTGACACTACTCTGCCGGGGTTGTGGCTAAGGGGCCCAGTTATTAAGGTTATCCCTCCCAAACAGAAAGCCAAGGGCGACATTTACCCCATCAATCCCCGCATGCAAGGGTCCTGTCTGCCTGGCCCCGCACCACCGTGCCCTCCCGGCCGATTCCACGGCTCTCACACAGCTGCGCTGCCACTCACACCTCAATACTTGTTTTTTTAAATGGTATGGTTTCCACATAGGTAATTTCAAGCTGCAGCGGCCAGTCTGTGAACCCAAGCCATGCATAGAACTGTTTAAGAGTCAGTCAAACTGCTGAACGGACACTTCCTGTTGTAGTTTTGATTTTCGTCGGTACGTATTTTCAGTGCATAACACTTCTATTCCTGGTGAGGAGTTGGCACGTGTACGTAACACATGTTAATTCTTTCCTTTTCATCCTCTTCCCTTCCCCTCCTTCCTGCCTCCTTCCCTCTCTGGGCCTCTTTCCCTTTTGCAAACGATCTATCTCCCCATTTCCTATTTTTTAGTATACTCTTCATTGTGGGTTACTCATGTAAAAGAAATGGGGGGATATTTAAGTGTGAGTGCCTGACTTACTTCACTTAACATTACGATCTGAAGGTGTACACGTTTTCCTGCAAATGACTCAAGTTTCTCCTTCTGTGTGGCGGACTAGTACTCCACCGAGTATAAACGCCGCGGTTTCTTTCCTCCATTCACCTGTTGAAGGACACATAGGCTGCTTCCGATCTACCTATTGTGAGTGGCACAGGAAAATGTTTTAAAGATCGGACATCTAATGACCTACGTTTTTTCACTAGTACAAGAAAGCACCTAAAAGAACCTCAGACCCCAAAACCTCTTCCTTATGCCAATGTTTGAAAAGAAAGCGAGAAACTTTTTTTAAAAAATCTTTCAGATGTCCCCACGTCACATTTCCAAACCTAAAGGCCTTTATTCTTTCATTCCTCGTCCTGAATCCTGCCTCCCTCAACTTCCTCCTCTCCTAATCTCTCTGGTCTATTCCTTTTCCCCTCTGGGCAGCTAAACACCCTCAAAATCCAATTCTTCTTAAAATGAAACTTGTCCTTAAACAAGGAAAAGTCCTTATAGCTGATTTTAAATTTTTATCTGACTCTTAGCTGAGAGCCAGAGAAATTTACAGAGCAGAAAAACTTGAATTTTTTTTCAACCTAGAGAATCCTTCAGCCTATCTTTCTAGTGATAGAGGCACTCATTTTCTGGGACTCTTACTAAAATTCTTGTCAAAGAGTCAGCCCTGACAGTAACTCCTCAGCCTGCCTACCTGTGCGCGTGCCTGTGAGACAGACGTTTCTCGTTCCCACCAGTAACACATGTAAGTTATCTTACTGAATTATTAAACGTGAGCCATGTTATTTCATTAAATACTTCAATAAATTAAAATACTTTTTTAGCAGCTTTGCTCCAAGAGGTACAAAAGTGTATCAAATACTTTTTGGCTCATGGTACTGTCACAATTACATACACAGCATTGCTGATACTAAAAATGTTACAATAAAAATATTTTGAAAAGGACATTTTCTTACTTATACACATTAATTATGTTTTTTATATGCAGTCCAAGACAATTCTTCACTCACTGTGGCCCAGGTAAACCAAAAGCTTTTCTGCCATGTTACAGTTACCATAGGATCCAGCAATTCCACTCCTGGACATGTATCCAAGAGAAATAACAACTATGTCCATGTCAAATTCAAGATAAAATTGAAGAAGTTGAAATAGCCCAGACATATATTAAGAAATGAATGAATAGGGCCAGGGATATAGCTCAGTGGCATAAGTGCCTTCCTGGCAAACACAAGGTCGTGAGTTCGATTACCAGTACCAAAAAAAAAGAAAAAAAGAAAGAAAAGAAATGAATGGGGCCATTTGTGGACCGGGGTTAGAGAGAACAATGGCCACAGCAGCAAACAAGCCCAGTCTGGGAACCAGCACCATGTACGGGCTATGGCCAGACTGGGAACCGCCAGACTGCAACCCCTTCCAGCACAGGCTGGCAAACAGAAGTACCAATCCCACACACACAGCCCCATACCCCACACCCCCACACCCCCAGAAACAGCCAGCTTATTTGGAGAAACACAGGCTGAGATGATAGCTATCAAGGAGAAATGCAATTGGATGCCTGTGGTGCTTTGGTGTTTCACTAACATTGCAGGTCTAGGGCCAGTAGTCTGAGCATAGGTTAAGAGGATTGGTACACAGCGTGGCGTCTAGGGGAGATCTCCTTCTGAGGGTTGTAGCCATTGTTGACTCATTATGGTCTTGTTTTGAGGTCCTATATCATTTCCATTGTTTTGTTGGGTTGGGTTTTATTCTCTTTTGTTTTGTTTGATTATGTTAGATCTGATGGCAGGAGAAGCTATTTCAAGGATAGCAAAATATATTATGGTAGCAATTTTGGATTTACCCTTGGCTTGTTTTGAAGTCCTTTATTGCATACATAGTTTTGTTTTTATTGTTTCTATTCTATTCTGTTCTGTTTGATTTTTACTACGTTCACAGTTATCTGCAGCTATTTTGAAGACATCAAAAGGCGTTGTGCTAACTACTTTTGATTTCATAATGTTTTGAAGTCCTGTATCTCTTACACTGGTTTGTTTTGATTGGTTTTATTCTGTTACATACTCTTATAAAATAAAAAAAAGAAATGAATGGATAAATAGGATATACCCATAGAATTAAACACTGTCCAGCCAGAAAAATAAATGACACAACAATACAAGCTACAACCTGAATGACACTTGCACTAAGGAAAAAAGCCAGTCACAGAAGACCATAGATCATGTCATTCCACTGAGTTGAAAGGCCCCAAAAAGGGAAATCTAGAGAAATGGAGAGGAGATGAATGGTTGTTTAGTGTACAGAAATGACTGGCATGGGGTGAAGTTTTCTTTTGAAGGTGACGAAAATGTTCTAAAACTGATTGTGCTGTTGGCTGTACAACTGTGAATTTAAAAACAATGAATTGCATGTGCTTCATGAATTTGAATTATATTTCAATACAGCTATTTAAGAAAGCAAAAAAAAAAATTCTTGTCAAAACCCTGCCACATTCATATTCATCACAGTCCATATCATCCCCCAATACTCAGGAAAGGAAGAAAAATTGGAATGCCAAAACTCACATCTGCGAAATCCTTAGAGACTCTTCAACTTCCATGGCTTAAGGAAGTGGTTTTAATAATGAGTTTATCTACTTCGGAGACTTGGCAACTCTGCCCAGGAATTCGTAACTGGCCAGCCTGTGAGTCTAGAAATATCACCGCCAAGTCTAGACGCCTGCCTGAGATGCAGACTACAAACTCTGATCATGATCCTTCTCTTATTCTGTCAGTGTTGGGACATTCAGAGAGGCAGTGTCCAAGGCACAACAGCTGTGCCTCAATGCAAAAAAATAATTAAGTAACAAAAAGAGCTGGAACAAGTGATGCTTTTGGAAGATGGAACACTCTTAGGACCTTGGAGATGAGCCAGCCATTCCCAGGAACTGCGTTAGTTCAAATAGCAGCGGAGAACTGAATGGATCACAGTCCAGACACTAGTGGCCTATTCTTTAGCTCAGGCTGGAAAATGACCAGAGGAAGAGCACCAAAACCCAAAGCTGTCTACTCCCACACAGCTTGCTGCTTGCACCGACGGCTCCACCATTCCACCACCTTCTTTATACTTCACTACCCCAATAGACCTGTCCAAGAAGGTGAAATTGCCAATGCCTTCATTGTTCATCACAGGAGCTGATCAGTAGCAACTCTAAAAAAACATTAATTTACATACTGTTTGCATGCCAAGACTCTGAGCCGCCCATCTCAAAATTCTCACCTTGGTGTTCCCACGGATCCCAAATTATTATATCACAGCAGTTACCCAACTCTCATCAAGTCCCCACACTGAAAGATCTGACTTACACCAAACTCCATAACCTTGATAAATCACCCCTGGCAGTCCTTTCTCAGAGATGCTATCTGCCCACTTAGCATTCTGCCATGCTCAGTTTTGTGTTAAACCCTAAACTCAGGTTTGTGTTATAGTGAGGCTATTCTGGCCATGCTTGCAAAACCAGCACTCTACAGCAAGGAAGTGAAAAGGCAGAGTATAATAAAGAAATGGCACAAACTCAAACAAATCTCATCAGCAAAAATAGCTGCTGGAAAAAAACAACGAAGAAATATCATCCATGTGCTGAAGAAACAAAATAAAGAAACTAAATCTAAATTCAAGCAAAATCTCATTTACCAGTCAGAAAAAATTAGAAATTTTTAGACACTCAAATACTTAGACATTTACTACCAATAGTTTCTTACCAAAAGAACTGCTAAATAAGAAAAAAAACTGAATCTAGAAGGAACGAATAAAATAAAGAGGCAACAGTATGCAAAATAATTGTCTTAAAATTCTGGTAAATCTAAATAAATATTGAGTGCTTTAAACAATTAGAATAGCAATCATTTCTGTGTGTTTTAAAAAGCCAGCTGGCACTCCTAATTAAAGATAGTATATTAAAAACAAGCTTTTTCCTGAAACCCAACAAAAACGACAGATTTAAAAAAACTTTAAAAATATGTAAGACTCATCAAATGAAAAGAACAGGAAATATTTTAATAGCAACAAAATGTCAAATTCTCATCAGGCAGGAGGCAAGTACTTGAGAACTACCAACAATCAACTTGATTTACTGCACGGAGCATGCAAAATACCAGAAGCCTCAAACACCAGGCACCTCTGGAAGTCAGTGTGAAGACGACAGCCTGAACTGGAGTTCAATTCAGATGGAACCCTGGGACCTCCCCCTCACGCCAGCCAGGCAACTTCTCCTCCCAACATCAGTGCAGAAGCAGAGGTTCATTGTTTTAATTAATGAAGTCTACTGATGCATTTTA
>RJWM01049052.1:0-11239 GCA_004363535.1 Dasyprocta punctata
GACACTGACTGAAAGATGGAGGATGAGGGCAACACAGAACCCAAAAGCTGGCGCCCTGGGAGGAGGCAGGAGGCCGCGGCACCTCCTGGCTGCCCTGTGCGACTCTGCCTGTGTTAAGGCGGACTTCCTCTTCGGCCTGAGCTGGGAGGGTTTCCTGGGTGCTCTCGCCCTCTCCTGCATCCCCGGGCCCCTTGCACTTGGCTCCGCACCCAGCCTGGCTGAGCGGCCGGCCTGGGAGCTGTCAGCACCGGTGGCGAGCGTGCTGGTATGCCGGCCCGGGGCTCGGAGGGGAAGGTGCGCTGTGCGGAGCACGCCAGGCTGGCTGGCTTCCCCTGACAGCTTGGCACTGCCTGTGAGTCATGCTGCGCAGCTGTGAGCGTCCAAAGCAGGGGTGCGCAGGGTCGGGGGCTCTGCTGTCATGGGAAGGGAGCAGGCTCCAGGGCTTGGGGACCACGGCCCAGGCCAGGAGGGGGTGACTCTAGGCTGGCTTCTTTTTGCTCAAGGTAAATAGAAAAGAAAACATAAATAAATAAATGGAATCAAATTGATTTAATACAGAGGTAATCTACCTGTCAGCCATTCCCAAGGCCGTGTGCTGGCCCTTGGTGCTGTGGTAGTAAGGACACTCGTACTGGGAGGAAGGCAGCCTTACGATTCCGCAGCCTGTGACTGTGATGCTGGAAGGTACAGGCATTGACCTTGGTTTAATAACATGTGTGTGGTGCTAACTGCAGGTGCCCCTTGTCACCTGAGTGTATGGTGACAGTCCCCCAGGTGATGTGTGAGAGAATGAACTCTCTTTCAGGGGGCCTTGGGCATCATGTTTCCAACGGTTGCCCACTGACAACAAAAGCTTGCAAGTAGGCTCCCGCGGGTGGCCCTGCCGAAAGCTATGGATCCCCTTTCTATCAGGGCTGGGGAGTCTTGCAGAGGCCACTGTGCCCAGAAAGGCCTTGTTGGTGGGTGTGTTGTCCCAGCCCTTGCCTTCAGGGGCATGGACCAGATGACCTAATAAAGTTCCTCTTAAAACCTCCTGGGCAGAGCCCCAACCTCCTTCCTCTTTAAAGTCTCATTGAAGAAGGAATGTCTCCAGCAGTCCCTGGGTAACACATTACAGTGTTTCACAAGCCTCCTAGCCAGGAAGCTGTTCTGAATGTTTAACCTTAATCCCGCCCGCTGTAATTTAAGGCCCTTTTCTCTTGTTGAGTGCAAATGGAGAACAGCTGTTCACGATCATCCTCTGACATCAGCGATTTCTCAAGATGACCCTGTGAGACAGGCCAGGGTCATTAGACCCAATTTGGTGTTCAGCAAATATGTATTTATTCCTGCATGTGTGAGCCCTGGCCCAGCTGGTGAGGCACGATGAATAGCTACAAGTTTATTAGCCGTCTCTTCAGAGGTGTGTGTGTCTTGATGTCTGTATCATGTTCTGGACCCCGGAGGGCAGAGACCTGCATGTTAAGCTTTGAGAAGGCTCTTCTGCAGCTCCACAGGGCAGGAGCTGCTCTACAGAGAGGAAGAGGTTTACGGAGGTGGTGGAGACACCAGCCAATCTGAAGCTACGTGGCCCCTCCTTGGCCTTGGATATAGTTTTGTTTCTGGGGTCTCTTTCCATCAGCAAGGCGGGAGGTGGTCCACAAGGGCGTCTTTTCCCTGCTATGGGGAGAGCAGCTGTGGGCAAGGGGAAGAGCCGTGAGGGTTTAATGACCATGTGGAGACTCTGCTGGCTGTCTGTCCTTTCCAAAAGGAGGCAGGGATGACATATAATCAAGCAGTTAAGCACCTTGTCATCGCTTAGAACAACACCATCGACAACAAGAACTTGAGGACAAAGCCCAGGGGCTGCTGGGTGAATGTCCCTTTCAGTACAGATCTTATCTGAGTCTTTTCCCCTCTGCTCTGTCTCGGCCTAGTTAGCGGACCATGGGTAATGGTGTTTGCAAGAATAGGTGAAGGGGGGTGAGGGCATTTCAGAGGCCTGGGCCCACCTCTTCCACACCTTCTGGTTGGACAGGAACTGATCTCTCTAATAGGTGGCTTTTGGTTTCAGAGCCCCCGTCCCTCTCCCCCCAGGGCAAGGCTGGGTCAGTAGTTCTGCTGCCCAGGCACTCTCAGGGCCCAGCCTGTCCCCGGAACCCCCTCCTGGGCTTCTTTTCTCCGGGAGGCTGCATTCCGACCCATAAACCTTCTCCTCAGGGCTCGGTTGCTCCTGATGTTTATCAGGCTGGGATCAAAGCTGCCCAGGTCATAAATCTCTCTCTGTGGCTGTCAGGCCTCAGGGCAGCTGGAGAGGGTTGACAGCCTTTGGTCCGCAAAGGAAAAAAAAAAAAATTGCTCCTCCACTCCACCCACGCCCCTGTCTGCCAAGAAGCTGTCCTCCCAGGAGCCCAGCTGGGGCCAGTCCATCCCTGGGAGCTGTTTCTGGGAGCCCAGAGATGTGTGGTGGGGAGAGAAAGCTGGCCTGTGAGAGGTGAGGCGAGTGTGGGGGGCACAGTGTGTGCAAGGGGTGTGCTCCTCTCTCCTGTGCGGCTGTGTGATGATTTGTGGGTACATGTGTTGGGGGGCTGGGGAGGAGACTTGTGCTCTGGAAACCTTCAACCCCCTCCCCTCACCATCTAACAGGAGGCACTGAGGCCTGGAAGGGTGAAGGTCTTGCTCACAGGCATACAACCAGAGGCGACTAGGAAAGCCACACCTTGGAACCATTCTGAATCGCAGTCCACAGTGCGGAGTCCAGGCCTTTGGAATCATTGGGAGGTCACTGAAAACTGCAAGAAAGGGCTTCCAAGCCTTCGAACCCCCTGCCCTTTTCAGGGGTGCACAGGGCTAAAGCCTGTGGGGCTTTGTAGATGTCTCAGGTACGGTGTGACTGAGACCCCACCCCTTCTAAAACAAGCCCAGCACAGTAGCAAAAATGAGGTAAAGCCAGAGGGTTTGGGGAGCAACTGGCCAGTAGGGAACTGGTGGCTATCTGTCCAGGGGACCCCTGGCAGAGCCTGGGAGGGAAGGAGAAATGAAGCAGCAGGAGTGTCTTGCTGATAAGCAGGAGGCCTGGCAGCTTCTTTGTGAGCCCCAAGTCCTGGAAGCTTTGGGGCTGACTTTACGGCTTCTATTGATGGGGTGGGGGGATGCAGGCAAACTCCCACCATATTCTCTCCTCTGTAGAGCTTCTATCAGAATGGAAAGTGCCAGTGAAAGAAGAGGATGGAGAAGCAGCTTAGCTTAACCCCTCACTGACTCAGAAGGAAATGGAAGCCCAGGGAAGGACAGGGACTAACTGTGGCAGGGGGAGTCATCCTCCAAGAAAGACCCCAGGAACTCAAGCCTGAGCCGATTCACGTGATGAATTCATGCAAGCATTGCTATCCGTGGACTAATGCATCTGCTTAAATAAAACACATAAAAATATACGGCCATGATTTTGGAACAATGCCTTGCAGATAAAAGTAGTTTTAAATCCCCTATAAAACGATAAAACCTAGTTCTTAACTCCCAGCACCTCAGCAGGCTCTGATGCAGTGCTGATGGCAGGTCCTGCTCTGTTCCTCTAGGAGCTCTCTGTGCGGGGAGAGGGTAGAGAGTGGAGGGGACAAAGCCGTGAGATCTGGAGTCACGAGGACGAGGACTGCATTTCAGGCCACGCTTGGGCCCTCAGCCAAGCAGGTTACCCAATAGTCTCCTCCTTCACCCCTATCTCACAGTAGGTGTCCAGACGAAAGGACACTAGTTCTCAGAACTGCACTGGGGACGCAGTGTGTGCTTACGAAATACACAGAGAGACCTTGGGATTCTTGGTCCCAGGCACATTCCAAAGGACCTCACCGGGAGGCGGAACCGAGGAAGACCCTTCTTCCTTGGCTAGGATGTGGGCATGTCGGGTCCTTTTAAATGCAGAGTGCTGCAGGGGGTTAGGGGACAGGGTGCACCTATCCAGGAGCTTTAGTCCAGGTTTCGGGAAAGGAGCACTTCGGATGTTGCCAGCAGTTCGATGGCTTTTTCATCTGGGTAGGGCTGAGCCGAGGCTGCACTTTAGACCTGTTATGGGCTGACCCCTCCCCTCCTAATTTCTGTGAAGTCCCAAGCCCCGGGCCCTAGAATGTGCCTGTCTTTGGAGACAGTCTTTAAAGAGACAGTTGAGGTAAGCGGAGATCCTTAGGGGCGACTAGAGTCTTCTAGTAAGAGGGGATTGGGACCCAGATACTCAGAAGGCTGTGGGGAGACCCGCGAGGGCCATCTGCGGACCGGGACAGCGGCCCCAGGAGGGCCCAATCCTGCCACACCTTGACCTTGGACTTCCAGCCTCCATATCCTTGGGAAAATAAATGTCCTTTAAGCCCCGCCCCTGTTCCCGGCTGTACTGTCGTAGCCGTGGTCTTGGTTCTGCCACCTCGCAGGATGGCTGGCCTGCCTTTCCAGCGCGCCTGGATTCCTGGTCCAGCTTCAGGCAGGAGCCCAGGGCCAGGCCTTCGCAGACTTTTGAAAACGTGCAAATCAAAATCGCTTCCTGGGGAGCTTGATAAACATTTGCATTCAATGAGCATCTAATGATGCCTGTGACAGAGCCCACCCCTTGAGTGGGGTCCAGACTTTCCTTCTGGGGGGCTCACGCTGAGTCGGAGCTGGAAGGTGTCATTCCCTAGCCTGCCTTTCAGGCCGCGCCCTGGGAGCCTGCTGACCCCGGGCTACCCTGCTGAAGTAGAAGTGGACCAGGCCGTGTGCACCTGGCGAGGGCTGTGCGGGCAGTGCGCATGTGCGGCTGGTGAGGGCGTGAGGGTGCAGGGCGCATGGGTACCAGGAGAGGGCTGGGGCGTGAGCGGGCAGTGCGCATGTGCGGCTGGTGAGGGCGTGAGTGTGCAGGGCGCATGGGTACCAGGAGGCGAGGGCTGGGGCGTGAGCGGGCAGTGCGCATGTGCGGTTGGTGAGGGCGTGAGGGTGCAGGGCGCATGGGTACCAGGAGGCGAGGGCTGGGGCGTGAGCGGGCAGTGCGCATGTGTACTGTGGGCCCGCAGTTGGCTGGGCGTGGGGAGGCTGGAACTCTATGGGCGTCTCGCTCCTGTCAGCTTCCAGCGTGACATATGCACAAAGGTACCTTTTATAGGTGGGAAATTATAGGTGCTGCTACTTCAAAGGCCTTGGCAACCAGAGCTCCTCTTTGATAGGTGACAGTATTAGTAATGGTGATTTATTGCTGGGGCCACTCTGACAACAGAAATAACCAGTTTCCCCACCTTCTTGGCTCCCTTCCCCCACACCTCACCGGGTCTTTTTGGCTCGGCTGGAGGTTACCTTCCTCCCTGCGCTAGGAGGCTGGGCATCTGTTTAACGCACACATACAGCGAGCTATCTGGCTTATTAACTTGTCATCGGGCGTCATAAAGTTTAGTGAAACGCTGGCAGATTGTAATCCTGTTTAGGGCAATGACCCTGTTATTAAAGTGGCTCTCTCTCTCTCTCCTCCCCGCTTCCTCCTCCTTCCCTTCCTTTCTCCTTCTCTCCCTCCCTCCCGGCTCCCTCTCTGTCATTTCTCTCCTCTCTACCCTCTTTCCCGGTTGGAACTGTCCGGTTGGGACTGTCCGACTCGCTTAGTCAGCAGCAGAAGTCTGCTGCTCTGTGGTTCCCCAGAGCTCAGCGAGGGGCGAGGGGCTGTGAGGAGCTGGCACCCAGCTTGGCCAGGGGCCCGGCAGGCAGCTGCGGGGAGGCCGAGCTCCCGGGGCCTCTGCTGCTTCCTGTGGCTTCCCTCTTCTCTCCAGCGTTCTTCTCTCTGCCTTTTGCTGGCTCACTTTCGGATCTGGAACCAGAGGTGGGAAATAAAAGGGCGGTGGCAGTGGAGCCGTGAGGGGCACAGAACGCGAGGAGTCACCTGATCTGACTTGGAGGCCTGGCTGCTCCTCCTCCGACTGAGACTCGGTTTTTCAATCTGTATTAAAATGGGGGAAGATCCTTCTTGCCTTGTTTTCTTCACACAGTTTTAAAGAGGATTAAGTTAGATAAGGGGTAGGAAAGAGGATGGCTAGTGATAAATCGCTGTGCAAATCTGAGGGATTATTGTGACTTCACTTGTACCACTGTGGGGCTTCCTTCACGTCTGGTGGCGCCTCAGCGCTTGCTGTACCAGTGTCACCGCACAGCCACGTTTTGGCCAGTGATGGACTGCATGTACCACGAGGGTCCCATGAGGCTGCATTGCCTGGTGATGTCACAGCAAGTCAGTTTGTGCAAGGGCTCTGAGTCATAAAATCACCCAGTGGCGTTTCTCAGGGAGTGTCCCCCACGTTAAACCATGCGTGGCTCTAAATAGAAATTCATTCTCTGTTTCTCCTTTCCTGAGGTTGTGATGACCTTGGTTTCTAAGTCTATTTGGGAGTTTTTGTTTAACTCATGTTCTGAACAACGGGAAATTGTAGGCGCACTCTTGATAAATACTTGTTATGTGCACAGTGGTAGGTTAAGAATACCACGCTAAATAGACCAGAGGCAAGGTTGAAATAATTGAACCACAGTTTGCTGGATCTTAAAAGGATTCTAGAGACCATTTAGTTGAATTTTCCCATATCATAGCTTTGTAAATTAGGCTCAAGTAGAGAGGATGACTTTCTTAACAATCACCAGATAAATCACTAGTTGGTGTTGGGCATGGAACTCAGGGCTCTGCACATGTGAGGGAAGGGGTGCACCACTTCAGCCCTCTTTACAAATTTAATTTTGAGACAGGATCTCATTAAGTTGTCCGGGCTGAGTTAGAACTTGCAAACCTCCTGCCTCAGCCTCCTGAGTGACTGGGATTACAGGTATGCCCCACTGTGTGCCCCACTTCACCACATTCACCTAAATTACAGGCAGAGCTAGGATTAGATCTCCCAGGCCGTGCTTTCTCTACCAAACCGTCTTGAGCACCTGGACCCTGGTTGCTCCTTCTCTTCCCTGTAAAGAGTTTCCTCATCAGCCAGCTCTCAGAAGACACTTGCTGGCAGTCATTTACACTTTGATACGAATTTAAGCCAACCATTAGTTCTCTCAGATACATTTTTTGAGGTGCTGGGGGTAGAACTCAGGGCTTTGCGCGTGCTACACAAGTGCTTTGCCACTGAGCATTTGCTGTTGAAACTTCATCCCTGGTTATGCCAAGCTGGGCTTTGCTTCCTGTCTGGAGTTTTTAACACTGGTGAGAAGACAGGCACCACAAGAACTTGTGATTCTCACCCCTACGTCCACATCACTTGGCTCTGAGGGCTGGGCTCTGCTGTCTGAACCAACTGTTCTGGTCCGTGATCTGTGTCCGCAGTTGGGAGCGAGTTTGGTAGGTGCTGTTCGGAGTGAGGTTGGGTCATTGGATGGAGTCAGGCTGGTTGACGAATAGAAAACCAGCAGACAGGCTTCCGGATGGGAAGCAGCCAGCCGGGGTGACGGTGCTTCCCAACAGAGCACCGGCCCTTCTGTTTGTTCTCTGGTTTTCCACTCAGGAATGGGGAGCCCTAGAAGGCAGGCTGGTGTTGACAGCCCGAAGTTCCCAGTGCCTGCTATAGATGGCGCTTCTGGGCCCCTCCCAGAGGCTGGGGGTGGTGCTGTGCTCAGGGTGGCGAGGGTCGTGGTGCCCACGTCCGGAGTCAGAGCTACAGACAGAGGAGGGGAGGAGACTGCTGGCTTCCGTGCGCTGGGCCTCCCTGATCTGCCCATGGACTGAACCACGGCGCTCTTTCTGTGGGTCGCTTTGACCCACTTTCAGAACACAGCGAGAGCCACCTGAGAAAACGTATCGATGGGACTTGCCGGTCGGACAAGCAAAGGAGACAGAAAGGATTTGGAACTGGCCTGAGGTTTAGAGCTTGGGAAGGGAGGGGCAGTGGGGCCATTTGAGGAATACAATGCCTCGAGGACTTTGGAGACTTTAGAGAAGGGCCTGGTCCTGGGCAGAGACGGTCATGCAGGGCCTTGGCTTAGGTGTTACCTGAAGCCCTGAAAAGAGACATTATTTCCCTGGGGAGTAAGAGACTCCGTGCCTCCCCCCAGCCTGGCGGGACAGCAATGGCACTGCCTCCTGGGGTGGTCGTGGGAGAGCTTGATGAGCTGCTCATCTGCCCCGGGGACAAAGGGGAACGAGGGGGAAGGAAGCCCGAGGTAGGCTGCTTCCCCCGACCCCCTTGGGTTTTGGGGCCCTGTGTGTCCCTGACTCGACAGGGACTGGCTCCAACTCCCTGGAGCCCTGCCAGATCAAGGTGCAGGCCAAGGCTTCTCTTTTCCCTTTGAAATCCAAAGGAGAAGACCTGTGTTCTCCCATCTTCACTGGCAATTTCAGACGGCCCAGCCTCATATGTGTCATTAACTAGTTGTGTGATCTTGTTGTGGTCGCTTCATCTCACTGTGACTCTTCTGAAAATACAGGAGCAGAGCACTGGCCCCGCCGGGTGCCTGGGATTGCGGGGCGTGGTAGTGAGGGAGATGGAGGGTGGCAGGTGTTCTATAAACTCTGCAGTGACACGCACAGTTCCTTCCGTGATGGTGGTGCTGATTGTGTTATCTGCGGTACAGACTCCCCCTTCTCGGAGGAGCTCCAGGGGCAAAATGCTTCTGACCCTGGGCTTCCTGAAAGGACCAGATTCCTGGTGTACCCGGCAAGGTGAGCCACTCTTCCTAGGGCCAAGGGTTGAAGGAGGATCCCCTGTCTTTAGGGGAGCTTCTAAGAGCCGTAACGCACTCCCTCGCGTATGAGGAGGGCGCCCACTCTGGTTCTGTCTGGAGTCGCAGCCAGGCACCTAGACCAGCCTGTCTGCCCAACGCCCAGGAGATGTCAGACCGGAAAGGCAGCTGTCTGGCTCTGGTTCTGACAGGTGCTCAGCCAGAGCCTCGAGATAAGGGAGATGGGCAGGTTGAGCTCCATCCCTCCCTGTACTGATAATTGCTATGCAATAAAGAGCTCTGTAATTGCTAAATAAAACCTCTTGCCCCACCAGGATAGATTTATGACTGAGGCAGCTTATCTGAGCAGAGGCTGTCTCATGAGTGTAGGTGGGTGTGTGTGTGATGGGAGGGGAGAGAAGTCAGTCCGGCCACCCTTCTCCCTGCCCTGAGGTGTATCCGTGTCTCCCTGAGTTGCGGGACATGTTCTGCAGACGGTGTTGTTGGGCGGTTTTGTCGTGTGAACATCAAGGAGTGTACACATCTGGCTGGCAGAGGTCAGCCACTGGATGTGGCCTTGTGATGCCTTCAAGAGACACAGTAAATGGGAGTGTGTCACACCTACTGGTGTGTCACAGTATACTCCTTACAGTAAGCTAAAAAATCCCTGAAAGAGTGTACTCTGAAATAACAATAGTGAGTGTAGCATAAAGTGGGGTACACTCATGCGTGCCCCTAATCCCAGGACGCGAGGTGGAGGCAGGAGGATTATAAGTTTGAACCCAACCTAGAGAGCTCAAAATCTGCCTGGATTGCATAGTGAGACAGAGTCTCCCTAAAAAACTAAAAGAAAAGTATAGTATAGTAAATACATAAATAACCCAATAGTATCAATAACATAGTTGTTTATTAATATTATAAAATATCAAGAACTGTACATTTTCACATGTGCTATGCTTTTGTGTGTGTGTTTGTTTTTAGTGGTACTGGAGATTGAAGTATCACTGAGCTATATCCCCAGCCCTTTTGATTTTCTGTTTTGAGACAGACTCTCGCTAAGTCGTCCAGACTGAGCTGGAACTTGGAATCTTCCTGCCTTGGCCTCCCACGTACCTGGGATTACAAACTGTACCACCGCACCTGGCTGTGCTGTGCTTGTACTGGCAGTGCAGTAGGTTTGTTTCATCAGTGTCCCCACAAACACACGAGTGATGCACTGTGGTATAATGTTACGGGGCTGTGGCATCACTAGGAGACAGAAGTTGTCAGCTCCATAACCGTATGAGACCGTCATCTGTGCGGACTCTCACTGGCTGGACTGCGATTGTGGGTGCATGAAGTCTTATCCAGAAGATCTCTTCACCTCTGCCAGCATTTATGTATGGGTGGATTTTTCCAGAACCTAGCACAGTGTAGAAGCCCCAGGCAGTATTTGCCTGCAATGATAATAATGATGATGAAGACAGGTGGCCTGGGAAAGGGACCATTTTTTGACATGTTTAACTTAATTCAATTCAGTCAGTATTTAACAACTACCCAGTCTTGCTTGAGGCTAAAAAAGCTATGATGGGGTGGGGTGGGGTGAGAGCAGCGAAGGAGGAGGCCTGGAGAATGTAAGGAAGAGCCTTCTGGGCT
Organism: Dasyprocta punctata; assembly: GCA_004363535.1. NCBI lineage: Eukaryota > Metazoa > Chordata > Mammalia > Rodentia > Dasyproctidae > Dasyprocta > Dasyprocta punctata. The sequence goes on from RJWM01049052.1 coordinate 10,252, forward strand.
CCTGTGTTTGGGGCCTTGGACTCCTCTGGGGGTCCAGGATGTACGGAAGTGGGAATGGGCAGGAGCAGCTGGGGTGATGTGGACTCGTGGTTCATGCGTAGCTTTCGGAGCCAGACACACCGGCTGGGGCCCCTGCTCTGTGGCTTCCTGTCCATGGACTGTTAGGTGGGCTTCTTGTCTTTCGAGCTCAGTTTTCTCACCTCTAAATTAGGGACAGTCGTGCTCCCCAGCTCTCAAGGTTGATTTGAGGTTGCACAAGTTGTGGTCACAGTGCTGGGTCACTTGCTGTTTGACAGCATTGCCACCACGGTGAAGGATGGGGACCCACTGATGAGGCCAGGCTGGGATGGCCAAGTGAGTGTCACCAGTGGGGGCTCTGTGTGTGCTGGCCATATCATTCTCTTACCATTCTGTAAAATTTAAAATTAATTTATTTAATAGGTAATGAGTACAAGCAGTTTAAAAGTAGAAAGGCATAAAGAAGTCTGTTAGACAAGAGGAAAAGTCACTCATATCTACATCCCTCAGCTATCATGCTCCTCCTTCCCAGAGGCAGGCAGGAAGTTATTTCTGGGGTGTTCTTTTTTTCTTGTTTTGTTTTTCGAGACAGAGTTTCACTTTGTAGTACAGGCTGGCCTTGAACTCACTATGGAACCCAGGTTGGCCTTGAATTTGGGGCAGTCCTCCTGCCTCAGCTTCCCAAGTGCTGGGATGACAGGCGTGCACCACAGTGCCTGGCTGGGGTGTTCTTGCTGAGACAGTTCAGATACACATCAGCATGTGGTGGGGATATACAAGTGAATACTCACTTAAACTTGCTGTGCATCCAGCACAGTGTTAAGGACTTTGCATACTAGTTCTTTGACTGCTCGTAACAGTGGCTTCTAAGGGAGACACTTCTAAGGTTGCATCAGTGTCATTGCTCAGAGCACATAGCATGTAATTATAACGTCTTCACTGTATGCTTCTCTAATTTCAACATTTATTG
>RJWM01049053.1:0-11263 GCA_004363535.1 Dasyprocta punctata
AAATTATCCTACTCAGAGGAAAAGTATTCTAACTACACAACACCATCCATCCTTTATGGATGATGTGAAGATGTCAAAATAGTTCACGGGAGGAAGAAATTAAAGGAAATTCACTGTCTTCCAGTAAGCTGCCGATGTGAGTGGCAAGAGTCAAAACCTTATACTTTCCTTGTGACGGTCACAGGGACAGCAAATCAGAGAACATAGAATTCTACATTGTCGTGCACATCAGTGTGAAGGGAGTGGGTTAGGATTGAAGGAGCTGCAGGGTCAGGTGGATCTGAGAGGTGAACTTAGTGAAGCCACAGACAGCAGAGTGGACAGAGCAGGGGACAGGACAGCCCTGCAGCCTCCACCTCCACCACCTGCCAGACCCCGCTCAGGGCCCCCAGGGCCTCAGGCTCTGTTCTCTCCCCTTGGAAATTCATATTTGTTTCTCTGATGGATTCAGACCCCAAGAGGTCATCTAGGACATCTAAAAAAATCCTGAATTTTTTTCACAAAATCTGCACACTTCTTCATAGCATCTTCTAAATAAATGCGATTACATCGTGTCTGAGTCACTCAGTTCCTTCCACAATACAAGCTGACACGTTTTAGTCACAAATTTCCCATAATATATAGTTAGTATTTCCTAAAAATTACCAATATTTTCACTAAGAAACACCAGGTGTGATACAGTTTATCTGCATTCATGTTTTAAGCTGTGTTTCACTGAGATCTGAAGAATGGAAACACGAGGCTCACGGAGCCCCTGTGTATTCCTCTCTCCACACACAGCTGGCCTGAGTGTTAACCTGCAGCGCTGCCGCTCCTCTGTGTCACTGTCTTATGGTTTGTGTTTGGATGCCCCCACCCACAGCCTCATGTAACCACGCAAGCAGCTGAGTCTGATGTTGTTGACTGGCTCGTTGTCTGGCGCTGAGGCTGATGGTGTGAGTGCTACACCCGCTCCGGATTGGAGCCGCTATAGAGTGTAACACAGGATGAAGGCGTGTCTTTGCTTTTGGGCACTGTTCATGCTTGCTGTTTAATGTAACCACGAATGACTGCCTGGCCACGCCACCTTGCTGCTTGGAGCCAGCTAAATATGAACTGAAATCTCCAAAACTGTAAGAAATAAACCTTCCCTTCCCTAACTCTGGGCATCAGGTATTTTGTCTCAACAAGGAGAGAAAAGTAACTAAGACACACTGTGCCTTCACTTTCTTGACATAACTGTAGTGAAGAGCCTCATTTATTCTCAAACGTGCTTTACAAAATTCACCTTCCATCCTTAGCTTTTACGATCAATGCATAATGGAGGTGAAGCTGCATCAGCTGACCCATCCCCACTGCCTGAGCATGAAACCCAGCACCATCACAGTCCCCGGTCATCACCTTGTTCAGCACTCACATCCCCCAGGTACTTCACTCAAACTTTACTCTTGCTCTTCATGTGTCAATGTTTGTTAAAGTTGTGTTTCTTCCTCCCAGAACTGCAACATGACACAGAACACAGGCAATTGCTCTTAGTAGTAAAATCCACAAATGAAATGCACACTTTCCTAAGCCTAGTGACCAAATGCTGCCAGAACTTGCAAGGTTTTAGGACAGCCTGGGACCACCTCAATGCCACATAATTATGTGCATCACTATTAGATTTTGCTCATCTCTCTGTGAAAATAGATATCATTCTTCCTTCAAATCCATCGTAATTCAGAACAGAGATCACAATAATGGATGACAAACTCTAAAGCAAGAGGGTGGAGGTGTCCAGTAACAAAGATCAAAAACAGTGACCACACAGAAAGTGACAGACTCACCTACTTCTGGATGTCAGGGTTCAGCTGCTCTCCTTGTTGGACTCAGAACAGCTCTGCCCACTTGTCCAGATTCTACCCTGAGGGTCCATGTGCAGCCTGTTAATGTATTTGTCCTTACTTCTACTGACTCCACTGCTACCTGCATTCAGACTGATACATTATTATTAGATTTGGTGGGGGAGTAAAACATGACATAAAACCAATTTGTGTTATGTACGTATGCTAGCTCCCATAATAAAGGCAATCAGTATGATGTGCAAATATGTACTAATAAAAGCTAAAAACCTCAAATAAAAAAATAAGAATGGGCAACAGACTGAACTATGATGGATTAATATCTCTGTTTATGAAAGATATGGATAAAATAGTTTTAAGAACATGGATCCACGTTTCTCAATGAATTGAGAGGGCAGCAGGCTGAAGCGCAGGGACCTGTCCTAGTCACAGGTGTGGCTCATTAACATAGCAGAATATTTCTCTTGGGTTTTCACAGGTTGAGGTTCCCATGGAGGTACTCTGTCTCCAAAGTAGACAAACAGCACTCATGGCAGCGGTGATGATATTGGACCCTTGTCCCTCCCCGCTGAAGGGGTCACATCCAGAGTCACTCCTGCACCCAGCGTTTGCGCCTCTTCACCCTGGAGGTCAGAATGTGCAGCCACCGTGCTCAGGGTCTCCCGGTGAGGAGGGGTGGAGCTGGGCTCTGCTCTCCATCATGACTCACTCAGGGATTCTCAGCCCCAGGTTCCTGACTCAGAGACAAACTGATAAGACTGTCAGTTCACAGAGGAATTACTTACGGAAATCTAATTAATGACACTGTGGATTCCAAATTTCTATGCTGGTCTTATGTAACGTGTGAAGCATTTGCAGTGGAACTCAGCAGCAAGGAATCATGAGGGTCCTTGCTGCTCCATACTGGAAAGCCTTGCAATGCATCTGTGCTAAACAAGAACTGGAGCCCTCTCTCTGAGTGAGACTCACTTGAGGACCAGTGCCATCCCTGTCACTGAGCTGAGAGCCTTTCATGGGCAGGCTCTGTCCTTCCTTGTGTTTGATGTGCAGCGTTGTTCTCCACGAAGTGGAAAATTGGCTGCTCCAGGTGTGATCACAGCAAGGCGACTTGTTACAGAAAAATGCACCGGGAGAAAACTAAGTTGCATTTCAACAGGTTACAAATTACACTCCCCTAGTGTAAATATCTACTGTGAGGTAGAAAAAATCTATCAGGAAATTTGAGTTGAAAATAAATGTATCTTATCACAAACCCATGAATATAGAGTATTAAGCATACATCTCACAGGCACAAAGAGAAATACAAGCAGGTGAGTGTCTAATAGTCTATAAAATTTATGACAAACTTTGTGTCTGACACAATTCTTGCCTAATTCAATATGACAGCATTGAGCTGCAGATATCAAAGCCCTAGAATATGCGAGTTACGTTATCAGCAAATACAGAATGGAGAATGACGATTGTAGCAAAGGCCCTGAAATGCGTGTGTATATATGCACATAGATGTGAACTGATGTTGTATGTTATATGCATTCACCTAGGCACATGTGCTGCATGTATCTCACAGCCCTGTTATCCCTGGGACCTGTGTTCTAGTTTTTGTATTTGCAAGGCCATCCTTCCTCTGTAAACATACAGAGCTCCCTGACCAGCCCTTCCATTCCGTGTCCTGTCCTGGAGTTTGGGCCTGGAGCAATGGACCCCGGGGACATCACCGAGTTCTTTGAGGGCTCTGTCAGCATGTTTCGCACAGAGGCATCCCAAAGGGTACACACCCTCTGTCTCCTTTTGAACTTCATGTACAAGAATGCACCACACACGCAAGTGCTTTAGGAGCTAGATAAACTAGTATTGCATGGTAGCTTAATTTCTTTTGTATCTCAATATTTAAGATGTTCTCAGATACTTGTAAAGTTAATCTTCAAGAACCTGGAACATTACAGGTTCCTTCGTTTCCTGGTGCTGCCTCCAAGATGTGAGCTCTGGAAAATTCACACAGGATGATGTGGAGATTCTGCATCTGATCTCAGGACTCACCGTGTTCTCCAACTGTCCTGTCTCAGATGCTGCTGCAAGAGACTTGATATAGCCAGCTGAATCCTCCACAGCCCCTGATTCCCAACTGCACATTCTATGGTTTTTGCAGCTCTGATAAACTGTCCCTGGAGCTGGATCCTTCAGCCACTAGGAAGGAAACTGAGTGAATGTGTCAAGATGATTAACAGTGGAGACGCAGTTTGTAATTCATCCTTGACAATTCAGCATCTCTACAGACACAGCCAAGAACCAGCTCTCCGTGCAGCTGTCCTCAGTATCCATGGAAAACACGACTGTGCAGTACTGTGGAAGGCATTTTCTGAGGGGACATTAGTGGGATCGCAGGCACTCAGCTACATACAGAGTAGTGTGGACCAGGAGGGGGCGCTCAGGACCAACAGCAGGTACTTAGGACCATGAAAAGCGTGCCGCATGTGCAAGACCAGTAGGGAAAGCTCTAAACTAGTGAAAGAGCCCTGGGGATCTTCTGAGAAAAAGGAGCGGCCCATTGAGGAGGTGCAGAAAAGGAGGCTAAGGATTGCGGGCTTCCTTTCAGTGTCTGAACTGCCCCTCTGTCTTAGCATCCTACATACTGGGAGAGGACACGGTGAGTCCTCACGAGTTCACATAGGAATTCTCCAGACCCCAAGCAATGAAAGGGGCTTTGGTGATGACAGATTACATTTACACATGCATTTTTTCATCTCCTTCACATGAATTTCTGTGGGATGGCAATAAGAACTGGCATATATTGAAAAGAAGATTGAGAACATTAAGAACTTCGTTACATTGGAATACACAACACTCATGATCATCATCATGGAAAATTAAAGTGCTAATTTTGTCACCAAGACAATGGACAGTCTCATGCAGTAATAAAAGTTTCATTTTAGCAAAAGCTACGATAAAGGAAGGAGACTTTATGGAATAAAATAGGACACACAATTTAGGAGCACTTATGCATTGTATACCTTGACAATTGGCATAATTTTGTCAGTATTATCAAGCTGTAAGTTTATGTCAAAATGCATCTTGGTTATCCATCTTTAAGATTAATACATATATTTGTAATAGGTACTTTACAGTGGAAAGCTTAATGCAGAGATTAAAAATATGAGACACCAGACTATTGAACGTACACTTGAAAAAGATACTGCTTGTCCATTCGTTCATGAATCTAATGCAATACAGAAAAATGCTGCCAAGTTCTCTGATTAGAGGAAGACCTTTAGCAAGTGTTCTGAAACATGACCACTCTGTCTTGGAACTGCTCAGTCAGCGCTTGAGAACTGTGGCAAAGACTGTAGGATCAAATACATAGGAAGTTTTATAAAATATAGCTCACATCTCATCAGTGATTATGGTTTTCATTCTATGTTCGTATCTGCAAACATACCACATTATCAAATCCATTAATTACATATATTTAAGTATAAGTAAAACAGATGAGGTTATGTATTTATTACTTCATGGACACATAGAAAGAAACCATGTGTTCTATACTATTAGGGATATTCCAAAACACTTATCAAAGCACTCACATGTGCCTTGAACCCTTCTCTCTCTGAGGTTTCCTCAGTAGAGCTGTCTATATAGCAGGAAGCCATGCAAATAGGGCCTCTCTGTGCTGATGAAAACCAGCCCAGTCCTGACCCTGCAGCTCTGCAGAGGAGCCCAGCCCTGGAAACCCAGGTTTTTCCACTCGGTGATCAGGACTGAGCACACACAGCTCACCATGGAGTTCACAATCAGCTGGATTTTCATCCTTTTCATTTTAAAAGGTAATTGATGAAAATCAAGTGATAGTGACTGTGTGAATAGACATGAATGGGATAAACAGAGGATACATGTGATATTTTTCTCACCAGGATGTCTCTGTGTTTGCAGGTGTCCAGGCTGATGTGCAGCTGGTGGAGTCTGGGGGAGGCTTGGTGCAGCCTGGGGGGTCCCTGAGACTCTCCTGCGTAGCCTCGGGATTTGCCTTCAGTACCTACTACATGTACTGGATCCGCCAGGCTCCGGGGAAAGGGCTGGAATGGTTGTCATACATCAGTGGTGATAGTAGTGATATACAGTACGCAGACTCCGTGAAGGGCCGATTCACCGTCTCCAGAGACAACGGCAAGAACACGCTGTATCTGCAGCTGAGCAGCCTGAGACCCGAGGACACAGCCGTGTATTACTGTGCTACAGACACAGTGAATGAATGTCACTGTGAGCCCTGACACAAACCTCACTGCAGGGGCGCTCTCGCCCAGCAGGGGGCGATGGAGATCCATTGAGCACTGGCCAGGGTCCCTGAAGCAGGTGCAGAGCAGGAAGCAGGGGACTGAGGGTTTCCTGTGGGTCTCTGGGGTTTCCTCTCTGTCTTGACATCTCAGGAAGAGACTCGAGATACGCAGGCTTCATATGCTTTATGAAGTAATCGAGACGCAAGTACAGTATTTTTTTAATTTATACACTTTTTTGAGGTCTCTTTCATATGATTCTTCTAAAAGAGGCAATAAAACTCAAAGTCCATTTTGAGAAGTTAAGTGTCTTTTGAATGTCGCATCATCATTATCTAAAAATGAAATTCTTACTCTTCTCATCAGGAGGAGCAATTGTCTATTCCAGGAGTAAATGATTCAGGTTAGAAAATTAAATTATTCCTCTCCCTCTGCACATGGCCTGAGACCTTGCAGCTCTCCCCTGCCCTTGGCCACCTCAGCGGACCTTGTCCCCAGGCTCAGCCCAGCACCATGGGGACCCCTGGGCTCAGGGGAGCAGGGAGAGGGGCAGCCGGACTTTACTCAGAGCAGCGTCCAGGGACCTTGTGAGCTCTTTCTGTTCATGTTAGCTGCTCAGAGTTTGTTTAGGTAGCTTTCAAATTAGAAATTCATAAAATAAACTTTCTTCTTTTTTTTTAGTCTCTCTTTCTGTCTCTCTTTCTCTCTGTCTCTCTAATAGAAATATACATATTTCAAGCTATATATCAGTATGTTAATAGATAATATTTAAAATAAAATGATCCTGTTTCATAATATTCATTTCTCTTTCCTACCGAGATTCTCCAATTTCTGCCTTTATATATTTTTAGTTTTTGTCAGTTCATTCTGTATTCATTAGTCCATATCTTTTCCTAAATTTTTATAAAATAGTCAGATATACCTCTGTACTTAATAATATAAAGTGTAATGTACATTGAAGAGAAGGAAATTATTTGAATTACCTAATCTTCACACACAGAAGCTTCTTAAAGGCAGAGCTGAGGTGAGGTCTTCACACACAGATGTCACACGTTTCCCTCAGAAGTGTCCGTGGGAATCACAGTCCCTGTCATCCTGGGAAGCTCAGTCACCTCCCCCTCCTGGTTTCAGAAGTGAGAGTTCCTGTTTCCCTTGGTGTGCCAAGAGAAAAGTGCACCTGTTGTTTCCAGCCCTGGGTGAGAACACCTTCCAGAACATGCCATCTCCTGAGATGTGGTTGGATCAACACTATTAGATCTTCTGAATTCCATTTTCAAGGAGAGTCTTGAAATCGGCAAAACTTTTGTTGAGTTTGTGTTTTTCGCATCTCTGTGTCTGAGTCCAAATGTCATTTTTAAATAGTGACAATAGAACTGTGACTCAAGGAAGAGATCAAATTTGCCCAATGAAATTATATCTGGATTTATGTATAACATAGCAAGACATGAGAAAACATTCCCCATATTTTCTGGTCTACAAACAGGGAAAAACTTCATTATCTGTGGAGAATCTCTGTACTCTTTCAGGCCAGTGTGGTAAGAGTGGATTTGAGCTGAAGGAGTGGCAGGACCAGGTCCTCCTGGAGCAGAAATCAGAGATAAGTGTCAAAGATTTGTGACATGGTTCCATGGTGTATCAGTTAGAGTTCATTAGAGGAACAGTTTTAGTATTTTATATAAAATATAAAGTGTTCACTAACTAGGCTCCAGTGGCTGCCTACAGAGACAAGGGTAAAAGACTGCAAGATGACCATGTGTGAGCTGGAGAGATGGAGGATCCAGTTGAACATCAGACACTTGTAGACCCTTGTCGAGGCCAGTGAGTTTCCATGTTGGAAAACTGAAGGGTCTACAGTGGAAGGTTTAGAAGTCTGCAGAGGAAATGTGAAAGAATGAAGGCAAACATTCAATGTCAGGAGAGAAGCCTGGCTCTCTCCTGAAGAAGCAAAGTGCAGCCTTCCTTCTTCTTTCCTTTTTATTCCTCCAGGCCCCAAGCCTATAGGTTGGTGCCACCTTCATCCAGCCTGAGTCTTCCCTCCTCAATCTGTGGGATGCAGGAGAATCATCCACAGACACAAGCAGAGCTGTGCTCTGCTAATCTGATAGCCATTTCCTAATCTCTGTAGGTTGACATATCACGATTTAGAATCACACGTGGGGAGGCTAGAAAAGCAGGTGTTGATGGGGTCTGATTCTTCTTGTCCCTATGGATCCAGTTCCAAGTGCAGGAACACAGGTTAGGACCTGACCTTGTGAAGCTCTCACAGACCCCGTCCCTCAGCAGCATGGCTTCTGCTTACGCCATCACCAGCGGTTACTGCTGGATGTGGATTGGGCAGCACCAAAGGGAGGGACTGGAGTGGATGAGGTGTAGAAAATATGATGACAGCAGTAAGTACATTCTATCCCTCAAGAGCCACATCTCCATCTCCAAACATGGCTCAGCACTAGTTCTCCACACGTCTGAGCTCTGTGACCCCTGAGGATACAGTCACATACTATTGTCTGAAAGACACAGGGCAGGAACCTCAGTGTAACTCCAGACATGAACCTCCCTTCTGTGGTGCAGAGGATAAGTACAATAAGTCAAGAATCAACGAACACAGGGAGCCAACTTTATGGTGACTGCAGACAAAACTGGAGGGCTTCCTTTCCAGTTGATTACCACACATGACCAAGTGTTCTTTCCTGTTGCATATCTGGATCTCTGTATGCTCAAAAGCTAGATACATTCGTAGGTGCATAGTTTGAGAGGCAAATGGATCGTGGATGTGTGAAGCTCATGACTGAATTGTGTACCGAAGGGTTCATAGCTGGTTGTGATGTCACAAGTAAAGCTTATCAGGAAGAGATGAGTCTGAGGTGGCCTGGAAATAAATATGTCCTTACTTCTCCCTTGTCTCTGTTGACTTCCCACTACCATACTGTGAGAAAACCTACTCTGGCTTGGCACTATAGCATGCCATCCTGCCTTGGAGCCAGTGAACATTGACTGAAATCTACAAACTTTGAGCCAAAATAAACTCTTCCTTCCTTAAGAGTGTATGTTATACAGTGTGTCTCAACAAGGAGAAAGTAACTAAGACAGATTTTGGTACCAGGAGAGGCTCTAGAGAAACATAAATGCAAGGGTGAATTTCTTTAACGTGGAAGTGGCTCTGGGAGTTGGTTCTGTAAACTAGGGAGACTAAAGCTACCACGTTCACTCTTTCTTGTAATGTGAGGAGTACTGATACTATGTGGTATGAACGCTTAAAGGTAATATGCAATGTAGATCCATTTGATTATCTTAAATCACCATATGTGTGACACAAGGATTTTACTGATGTCACATATGATAATGTTAATATTTTTGGAAGAATGTAAAATACAATGATGATGGCTGAGTAATTTTTAGCATCTCTGGGTAAATTAGTAAAGGTAATAATGAGTTCAAAACATGCATAAAAATTTGAAGTCCTCTAAATGCTAACACAAACTAATAATTAAAATTAAGGAACACAAACACTCAAATTTCTATTTCCATTCAGACGTAAGGAATCTAAAATTTCTAAGTGTTTCCTCAAAGAGAATCTTCTGTCTTTTAGCCAGAAGGCTGACATTGTAGAAACTCAATCACAAGCCCTCTTAATTTGATTGGCTGAACAACATTGCATACTTAATGCTTGGCCTTGATAGTTTTTAGAAGTAAAATGACAGTGGTGATTAGAAAAGAATGGAATCCCATATACTTAATATGTTTCTTAAAGTATTGTAGAACGGTACATTTTTCAGAAAACCCCAGTGGGGAGTATCGTGTTTAACATGATAAATTCACTCCAGCATTCTCATTTTCCTGAGCCACTGAATTCCCTCTTCAACAGTAAACCAAGAAATAACAAGCATGTCTAACTCTAGTAGTTTTGGTCTTTTGAGCTGTACATCTTGCAACCAGCCAAATAAACTATTAAGACATTTTTAACTCCATGACCTGCAGCATTAAATTCCTAATCTCCCTCTGTCTCTGTCTCTGTCTCTCCCCTCTCCCCATCATTTTGAGACAGGATTTCAGGCTGGTCTTGAACTCACTTAATAGCCCAGACTAGCCTAAGGCTCACAGCAATCCTCTTGCCTTGGGCCCCTGAGTGCTAGTCTCATAGGCACATGTCAGCTGGCCCATCTCTTAAACTCTTTCCAAGGGGCACATATCCACAAACTCAGCCTGATCCAGTGTATATTTTGGTCACCACTGTCCCACACCTATAAGATCCATTCCTGGGATTGGTCATCAGGCCTCTGCTGACAGGAGTTAGGAAACTCAAGATGTTCTTTGGAGAATAGTATTCCTCCTCATGGCTCACACTGTGCCACTGCCCTTTACAAGCCTCTGGAATTTGCACCTGGTTATGGGCCTGGAGGTCAAAGTGGGTGCTGAGTGTGGGACCTGAGGAGTGTCAGCATTATCGTGCTTGGTAACACAGGCTTAGTGTCCTCAGGTAAGGGAGGAAAGGCCAGCACCACAGGGTGTGTGTGTGTGTGGGAGTACCTCAGGCACAGTGAGAAGGGAAATTTCTTCATCTGGCAAGGTAATCTCGCTAGTGTTCAGGAGTTCAGTACTCTCAGCCTCATCACAATACTCACAAATATCTCCACCCCAATTTCCAGAATCTAATTCTTACCCTTTCATCACCCCCACTTTTACTTCAGATACCTTCTAAGGCTGAGCATTGAAGTTATGGTTTATGGTGTAGTCAGGGTTTGTAAGGAAATAAATGTAATACAGGACACATAATTCATAGGGTTATTTTATATTATTCACCCATTGAGTTAAATGCATAAGAGTGCAGATCTGTCCACAAACTAGAGACCCAAAGAACCCATCTGAGGACCTGGAACCCTGGCAATGTTCTCCGTGATACCAATTGGAGGACATGAGCCCACGACAATGTCTCCTGAAAGTCTGTATCAAGGATCCGTACTGGGAAGGCCCAAAGGTCAGTGGTAAAAGCCAGAAAGTCTGCACCAGTATAACGAAGGATCTGTGCCAGCAGGCTGAGGGACCTAAACTGGAGCCAGGAAGCACCACTCAAAATAAGTGTCAGAGCTCCCCTAAGAAGAATCACAGCCACCCTCCGTGACAATTAGGACCCCAGCTCTTCTGTTGAGGAGAATAGCTGAGTTCGTATCAGGAAACCGGTAT
>RJWM01049054.1:0-11263 GCA_004363535.1 Dasyprocta punctata
TTTTTAGCATCTTTCCCAACATACAGTCTAGACACAGGGTGAGTGATTGCTTCAGGACAAATTATCCAGTGCCTGAATTATTAGATCTTTTGCCTTTGTCCCTCTTCTCTGTTTATTAGCACCTCTACAGTTGGCTGGATCATGGAAAAAGACATGATGGAGAGTGCTTCACAAAACTATTTAATAACAATCATTAACATCTCGGAGAGAACAGTAAGTGGAAAGGTGTAGGGACCAGCTGCAAAATAGGGCCTGAATTCTTGTAATCTCTGCATTGTTCTCCTCTATCCATACAAATTTGGCAACTGCATCTGAAACCTACAGGGACCATCCCATTCCTAAAGGGAAATTTAAATTCTCTTCTATAGAACTCCAGGGTTCCTTAAGAAGTCCTCAAAGAATCCTGCAGGAAATAATGTCTCTGTTTATCTATTCAACAAACACCCATTGAGCGCCAGCCAGATGTCTGGCACTGGGTTGGGTATGGTCCTTGTGGGAAAAGGATCTGCCAAGTTTCTGATCCTCAGTCCTTCAACTGGAGCAGCTCTGCTGGTGTCTGCCTTACAGCTGAGTTCTATGAAAGGGATTTCTTCTGCCTAAGGAAAGCTTGACATCCTCTGTGACACCAGGAATACCCTAATTTAAAAGAAGTGTTTATTAAGTAAAGGCTTTTGGGGACTGTGATTCCATAGATCTAATAGATCTAAATGAATGACACATCAGCACCTCGATGAGTGCATAAGTGTTGTGTGTGTATTACTCGGGGTCAGCTATATTAAGCTGCTGTAACAAATGGCCCCAAATCTCACTGACTTGCAGCATGAAAGACTTGTCTCTTGCTCACTGTCACGGTTTGAGTATTTTTTCCCTCCAAATTTCTTGTTGAAATTTAATTGCCTTTGTCGTAATGTTACAAGGCATAGCCCTTATTTAAGAAATGATGAGGTTATGGGGACTCCACCTTCAAGAATGCATCAATGCGATTATTGGGTGGAGGTAGTACACTAGTCATCACAAAAGTGGGGTTGCAATAAAGCTAATAGGACCCCGTGTCCTTTATTCTTTCAGTATGCATTCATCTGCATTTCCACCACGGGACGATAGAGCTCAGAGGCCCACACCAGATGCAGACCCTGGATATGAGCTACATCAATTTTTGGCAATTACAGATTCGGTGGTATTTTATTGTAGCAATAGAATGCAGACTGAAACACTGGAATTTCCATTGTGCAGTTTCTATGCCTCCCCTTCCTGTATCATCCTACTCTGGGGCTCAAGCTGACAGAGTTAGTCTCTTCCTGTAACACTGCTAGTCCTCAGTAGGAGTGAACAAAGGACACAGTGAACTTCTATTGGTTCTTACAACTTCTGCCTGGAAGGTAGCAAATCACTGCCATTGAGTTCTCATTGGATAAACAAATTAAGTGGCTTTCTCCTCCCCATGCCATTGACACAGGGATATATACTCTTTCCACAGGGGAGGGCAGCAAATATTCTGGAATAATAATGCAAAATGCCACTGTATTCAGTAAATATTTGTAATTACATCTCTCTATATGATGGTCATATCCCAATGCTTTATCTGTAAACCAAGCTGCCTGATCAGAAGTTCATGACTGCGCAGTTTTTTATTATGGGAAGAGTTCAAATGAGTTTAAAATAACTTCAAGATTCTCATTGCCACAACTCTTCCACGACATCCCCCCCTCCCCGTCTACATTGGGTAAGCAAACCACATGCTTACCATCCCTCCGCCCCTTATCTAGTCTGCCTTTTCAAAACGTGTCATAAGATGTTAGAAGGAAAATTTCTGGAACTTCCAAGGATTAAGAAGAAATTTGCATCCGCAGAAAGCCAGGCTGTAAACCCCCCAGGAGTTGACAAGTTTACTTCCAGAGCCAGATTGTGTAAAACAGGCTTTAAAAGTACTCTGGAGCCATCCTATGTAAAACAAATGGTCTGCCAACAGGAAGCCTCAAAGCGGGGTGCAGGGGATGAAGGAATGAAATGATCTGGTCTCCCGTGAGGATTTTCTCAATTGAAACAACACCAGTTTATGGAGTTAAAGGGAAGGAAGGAAGGAGAAAGGAAGAAAGGAAGAAAGGAAGAAAGGAAGAAAGAAAGAAAGAAAGAAAAGAAAGAAAGAAAGAAAGAAAGAAAGAAGAGAAAGAAAGGTAGATTTTTTGGAGTAACTGGATTATACACAGGAAAGAAGCTTCTTTGTGAAGGAATGATTCACAAGGGAAAGCTGTGGTTGGCCTCTGAAATGTGGGTGACAAAAAACTCCAAATCAACCTGTGCAAAAGGGAATAATACCAGTTATCAAAGCTGAAAACTCCAAGCCGGGCGTGGTGGCGCATGCCTTTAATCCCAGCACTCGGGAGGTTGAGGTAGGCGGAGCGTTGTGAGTTCGAGGCCAGCTTGGCCTACAACGCGAGCACAAGGCTGGCGTGAGCTACATAGTGTGACCCTGCCTCAAAAAAACCAGGGCTGGGAGTTTGGCTCAGTGCCTTAAGTGCCTGCGCGGGCAGGCGCGAGGTTGTGAGTTCAACCCCCGGTGCCGCAAAAAAAAAAAAAAAAAAAAAAAGCTGAAAACTCCAGATGTGAATTTTGGCTTTAGGTATGGCTGTATCCAGGGGCTCATATATTACCTGAATTCATCTTCTCTCTCCTTTCTCCCTGTCTCTTTTTCTGTCTCTGTCTCTTTCTCTGCGTCTCTGGATCTGTGTCTGTCTCTGCCTCTGCCTCTCTTTCTGTCTCTGTGTCTGTGTCTCTCTCTGCTTCTCCCTTCTCACAATCTCTGTCTCCCATCTGCCTTGCTGAGCTTTCAAACCGTTCTCGAACTCCTACAGCTGACTGACATCCAAAGTTAAAGGGAGGAAAGGTTTATTTGGCTGACTGTGTGTTGAGGTTTCAGTCCATAGTTGGCTGGTGGCTCCAGGGGAGGGGCATCACAGAACAGAAGGCAGGTGCCAACAGCAATAAGCAACAAGTGACAAGCGACAAGGGACACCACAGCCCTTTCTGTCCCTTATCTTCTGATCCAGGTTACTGGCCCTTATCAGGGGTAGCACTCACACCCTTAATCCTAGCATTGCACTGTGAATCAATCCCAGCATCACGTCCTTGATCCTAGCTTTACGCAGCCTAGACCCAGCTACCTCTGAAAAGCCCCAGTGATGATCACAGAGGCTTTGGGTGGACGTGCAGAGACAAGCTACAGCCAAGCGTTTAGCCTGCTGTTGGCCTGTGTGGCTTTTTCCTTTGACACGGATAGAGCCTCTCTGTGAGCCGCCCCTCAGGTCTTCCGGGCCTCACCCTGTTCCGTTTATTGCTGGCGATGGCTCCGGCCTTATCCCTCTGCAGGGAGTCAGCAGGACAGGGTTACTCAGCCAGCTGTTGTCCTCATAGACTCCTCCCACCCCTGATTTTCACACACACACATCATGGCACCTGCCACTGCGTTCCTACCCGCTGGACGCTCTCCCAGGCCACCCCTGGTGATCTGTAGTGATTGAGCCATCACTTGCCCCACCTTCCAAGCCAGACATGATCCTCTTTGTCCAGCAGATGGTAGGTAAAGAAGCCAGCACTTCCTGTTTCTGCCTGTGTCCTCTGACCTCTGTCATTAATGTGTAGGTTTCTGGGTCCTCTGAGAAGTAGACACTGAAATGGGATTAAGTATGCAGGGATTTTATTAGAGCAAACGATGGGAGAAAGTGTAGAGGGCCTGGAAAAGGACAGAGAGTTGCTAGACTGAGAGAAGGAGGGAGAGAAGGTTAGGATGGAAGTGACTTTGACCCCATACAGGCGAAAGAAGGTCTGGATGCCAGGTAGTCCTGGGCCAGTGCTGGCTACCAAAGGGGTCCTGTCTCCAGGCAGGACCAGCTGTGTCATTCATACGCCCCACGGCAGAGTAAATAGGCCCAGGGACACTTGTTTAAGATCATTATTAAGAATTTTGAGATGGTGATAGCAGAACAAGCATTAAACTGAGCACAGTGGGGCGGCCTCAGGACCCCACCGTGCTGGGTCACTGCCTGGGGCAGCGTGTGGGAAGGGTGGCCCCCGTGCCACAGGCGGAGGATTTCTGCCCAGCGGCCAGGCCCACAGACAATTGTGCTTTGTGTGGTCGGAGGTCTGTGAGGCACATTCTCACGACCTTGCAGACGGACAAGTGCATTTCTTTCTGTGGTTTTTGCTTTTTTCTCTTAAGAAAATTGAGGATAAACATGTTATCTTCTATCTTTAGTTCATACGTTAAAACATTTTGGGGATTTAATCGTGATGGAATTTATTTGTCTGAATGCTATGAAGTAGAGATTGCCTTAACTTTTTCCCTCAGCTGATAATCCTATGTCTTAGTATCATTTATCAAATGGTCTTTCTTTTCCCTTCTGATTTAAATGCCTGTATGCCAAATATTAGATTCCTATAGACATACACATGATAGGAGGAAATAATGGAGCTGAATCCCCAAGATAACAGGTGCTACAGCTCACATGCACATGGAAACATTATGAAAGAATGGAAAGAGGGTGTCTCAAGTGGGTTTTGTGATATTCCCACCCTAAAAATATAGGTTGGGTAACAGTACTGGGATTGGAGTTATAGAAGTTCCACCCTTCCTTCCTTCCCTCTTTCCCTCCTTCCTTCCTTCCTCTTTTGGTACTAGGGATTGGACCCATGACGAACTAAACTATATCCTCAATTATTTTAATTTGTTTATTTTGGGACAGGGTCTTGCTATGTTGTCCAGGACTCAAATTTGTGATTGTCCTGCCTCAGCCTCTGGCATATCTAGGATTACAGGTATAGGTCACTGAGCCTGGCTTAGAGAAGGGTCTTCCTTAGAAAGAGATGTAGGGTTCTCTGAATTTTCCTACCCCAAAATAGAGATTGATGGCTCTTTGCTGCTGCTCCTAGGTCTAGGGAAAGAGAGTCCCAAGGTACTACCCAGAGTTGCCCGTGTTTTCCCCCCAGCTGGGGATTCTCTTGCTTGGTGTTTGATTTGCACCAGAAAAAGCTTAAGCTCAAGAATCTGTGGATGGCTTTTTGCTTCACCCAACAAGGAGAGGTGACTGTGACCCTGCGTGTTCCCCCTATTTCCTTTCCAGGTGTGCGCTCAACACTCTCCACCTGCTCTGAAATTCATGGAAGTTGACTTCACAACAAGTCCATGTTGGCTCCCTGTCCATTTGGGTTTGGCCACTGGGAGGTCCCAGCTGGAGCTGAGGGTGGATGAGAAGAGAGGTTGGCCACAGGAGGCCATGGAGAGAAGGTCCCCACAGGGTACCATTTGTGCAATTGATGCCATCCTTGGCCACAGTTCAAAGCAGACCTGGCGCTCCTCCTTCCTTGCTCCTCCAGGCTCAGAGCGTGAGGTGCTCCTCGCTTTGGCTGGCCACAGAGAACTTCCTCTCCTTCATTCCTCTCCACTCCATCCCCACTTTTATTAATAGTCTCCTTTCATTGACTCATCTTCCGCTGCCTTTCCGGGTACGCCATCTGTTTCCAATGGGAAGGAACCTCAGTGTGACGATCTTGCATCTTAGAAGACGACATTCGGCTTCTTTAATTTTTTTTTCCTAGTTCAAACTGTTATACATGACAGAAAACTTGGAAATTAGAGACAGGAAAGTTGGAGGGATTATTTTAAGTGTTTTTCTTTCCTCTGTTAAATACTCAGCCTCTAGGTGGCCTCCTTCAGGCCCAGAGCTTCAAATTCAACTATACGCGGTAAACTCCCAAATCACTATCTCTGACCTGTCATCTCTTCTCTTTTGATTTTTGCATATCCAAAATCCAAAGGCTTTTTTCTTTTTGAACCAGGCTTCCACTTCACCAGTGTTATATAAGCACTCTACAACTAAGCCACACCCCCTCCCCCAACCCAAAGCCTATTTATTGTCTGCCTGGTGTCTGATAGAACTTCTAATTCATATTCCCCAGCCACCCTCCATCTAGAACGCCATTCCTCCATCAGATGCTTATCTTAGTCATGGTACCTTCACCCATCCAGCTGTCTGAGCCCCAAACCTGGAGCCACTGGCTATGAACTAAATGTGTCCCTCCAAATTCAGACATTGAAACTCTTACCTTAATGGGACAGTATTAGGATGTGGGATCTTTTAAGAGGTGATTAGGTCATGAATTAGATCATGAATTGGAATTAGATCACGAATGGGTGATTAGGTGATGAGTTAGCTCATAGGAGAGACTTTGGAGGGCTCTCTGGTGCCATGTGAAGATACTGAGTGAAAGTGCCGTCTATGAACAGGGAAGAGGCCTTCACTGAACATTGAATCTGGGGGTGCCTTAATCTTGGACCACTCGGCCTCCAGAGTATGAGAAATGAATGTTTATTGCTGAAGCCACCCAACCTGTGGTCTTTTGTGATAGCAGCTCAAATGGATGGAAGTACTCTCTTTACCCGTTTTCTTCACCTCCCACATTGATTCCATCTCCAATGGGTGAAGAAATTAGGAAAAACACCATCAAGATGGGCATGTGCAACTCTCTGCTGTCATGGCCAAAGCTGACAGCATTTCAAGGTTGGGTGCAAAAGGAGCTATAGAAGAAGGAGCCACTTTGAAGACGGCTTCTTCACCCATCCAACCACTACCTGGGCCGGGTGGGCTGAGAAGAGAGCTCACCTGAAATGATGGTGCCCCTACACGTGACTTCCCAGGTGACTTAGGTGTCTCACACACCATGAATGGCTCTGGAGAGGAAGCCCCAGTGCTTGGGGAAGACGGTGAGTATTCTATGACAGTCGGGTAGAAGTGGCCTGGTCTTTTATGACTCAGTTTCCAAAGGCACATTGCTTCACCTCTGTGTGTTCTGTTGGCTGAAGCTGCTATCAGTCCAGAGTCAAGAGGAGGGGACACAGATCTTTCAGTTGGAAGAGGCAAATGATTTCAGTTCACGTAGTCAAACTATCTTGCCTGTGAAGTAGCTAACATAGTCAGTTCTGGGCACACGGCAAGTTTATGTTGAGTTCATAAACACTGTCCCAGCCCAAAAATATAAACACTGCACTTACTCTGTTACCTACAGATAATCAGCATTAAATTACATTGCTATTAGTTTTTCAATGTATCAACTATCTATGTATGCATTCTTTTTCCTCTATGATTGTATTATTAGCATTATAATAAAGTATTATAACTTCCCCATTTCAATAAATATTTCTCTGTGCCAATGAATGGTCTAGTTCCACACTTTTGGAGGTACTGTATTTTACTTATTTGATCCCCTAATGTTAGACAAGTGAATTTTTCCCCAGTATTTTGCTGTTATAATGCACAGTGAACATACATTAGTCCTCCCTTACCTACAAGAGTCTTCAAGACCTTCAGTAGATGCCGGAAACTGAACTCTATATTTGTACTATGTGTATGTTTTTAGGGACTGAGGGTGTAGCTCAGTGTTACAGCACGTGCTCGGCATGTATGCGCTCCTGGGTTTGATCTGTCAAACACCAAAAATCAATCAATCAGTTAAAATGACAAAATAGAATAATTGTAATGGTATACTCTAATAAATGTTATGTGAAAGTGCTCTTTCTCTGTGTGTCTCTCAGAGTATCTTATACTGTATTACCCTTCTTGTGATGATGCACGATACAGTGTCTGCATGATGAGATAAACCAAGGCAAATGATGTAGGCTTAGTGATGCAACGTTAGGCTACTATTGACTTTATGCCAGTGCACCGGAAGGAAGATGATCTGCTTCGAGTGATCCTGGATTCTTTTCCATTCAATATTTTCAAACTGCAGGTGATTGAAACCTCAGAAAGCAAAACGGCAGAGAAGGAAGAGCTACTGTATTTGCGTGCATGCCTTTGCACATTTTAAAGGAATTCTTTCAGGGACTAATTTCTAGAACTCAAATTCTGGGTTTAAAAAATACACACTCACAAGATCTTTTATGTATTTATATTCATACAATAGGATTTTCTCATTTCTGAGAAACCAAAATTAAACATTCCACGAAATCCTTCTTGTGCATTTTGCATTGGACTTATTTTCTTTAAAACAATAAAGCATAAATGTATTCTTCTTTATTCTAAATATTTGCTTTTTATGGTTTTTGCTTTGTTACAGTTGGTATTTCAATAAAATAGGTACTGCTTCTGAAAAGAAATATCAAGAGGTTTTCTAAAAATACCACATCATTGCAAAAATGTTCAGATTTGAAAATGAAATGTGTCCATAGTAATTGAATCCCACTGCAAACCAATTCATCTTAGTTCCAAGCAGCAAAGAACATTGCACAGTGAGAGTCGTGACTGTAGCACCATTACCCATGACTTTGGCAAACTCAGTCAAATGAAAACCAGGAACTTGGAGGTACTCACTGAGAAAATTCAAGTTTTAGCTCCAAGATAGTGATAGCATGTTTAGTATTTTAGAAAACGGTCATATAAGTTCTAGCCTTGTTAGCAGCCATTCTGTCTATTAAGACTTGGATATGATTTGAATATGTGCCCCAGGGGATCATGTGCTAGAAGCTTGGTTTTCTGTGTGGCAGCACTGAGGGTGTGAAACCTTTATGAGGTGAGTCCTAGTGGGAGGTGGTGTGGTCAGTTGGGGCACTTGACCCTTGATTTGCTCCATGACAGCGAATTATTACAGTAAGAATGAGCCTGGCCCTTGGGTCTCTCTTACTTGGTTTGTCTTGCCTTGCCTTGTGACTGCTGTCTCCTCACTTGGGATACTGCGTTGATAGTCACCTGATGTATTATAATACAGCAAGGCCATCACTAGAGGCTGAACAAATATCACTTGATCTTGAATTTCCAGCCTTCAAATTGAAAGTTACATAAAGGTCCTTCTGTTACGAAGTATTTAGCCTCAGGTATTTTGTTGCAGCAACAGAAAACAGATCAAAGCATTGTTTCTTGCATTTTTGCACTAATTTAGTTACATTAATTATAGGTGCTGGTCTGATGCATAATCTGATTTAAACAGTTGCACAGCAAAAAATGCTATAATACATATAACAACAAAATTCTATTTACAATTTGTGATTTTTAAATAATCAAACTGTCTAAATATCTGTTTTAAATTCTACATGCTTTGCAGGTATAATTCTATATTTGGTTTCATGGCATCTAATATTTATTTATTTATTTATTTAGGTACCAGGGATTGAACTCACAACCTTGCACCTGCCAGGCAAGTGCTTACACCACTGAGCTAAATCCCCAGTGGCATCCAATATTTAGTCTGTTCATTGGAACACCTATTTCAAAAATAACAGGAAGACATCTTGTACAACATCTATGCACCTATTTCTGTATCCATTATCTATCTATTTATCTTCCTCAGAGTAAATGGTATCAGTGGAACAAAATACTAAAGACACCAGGTGGATAGATTGAAAATAAAATATTTATAGTGATTTTCATTGGCAGTACTCAAGCAGCTGCATATTACTGTTCTGGAGTAGGGTTCATCTTCAGTGACCCTGTCATTGTCACTGACACCAGCCTATAATGAGCACTCGTGGGATCTTGGTTCAGGAGAGGTTTCCTACCATGGGTTCTTGGGTACCTGTCCTTCCACATGTCCTTTTTCTTTGCCTGTTAGTGAGTTAGTATTGTGCGTAATTCTTTGAAATAGTTTCAGTTTTGTTCCAGCCACAGTTTTGCCTACTTGAGTATGTGTCTATGGGCTCAAACCTTGTTTCTTCATTTTCCTCACTAGTACCTTGGGGACATTGGCACTTTCTGCTGAGTGTTTCTCTGGATCTAAGAAGAAGAAGAAAATTTGCACATGAAGAATTTGTAAGATGAGTTTTTAAAAAGTGGAATAAATAGCAATTTAAAATCCTTTTAGTCATCTTAAATGAATGCAAAATTTTTCAGATGTGAAATTGGTTTATACGAGTTCGCTCAACAGATTTAGGCAACAAGTTTTTATTTCTTTAGACCGAGAAAAATTTTATTATACCAAAGCATTGGTACTAGGACTTTGGGAGCATGAATTATCCAAGGATTCTCTACTTTGAACTTAATGTCCTGGCTGAATGTCATCAACAAAATGTGTAAGATCTGGGCTCTGAAACACCACAGTGGATACTTAGAACTCTCTATATTCTTTCCTCTTAATGCTTATGGTGTTCAGAGTCCCTCGTGAAGGCATTTGACTGCTGCTGCTCCTGACTTATGTTCATAACTAAAGGTCCCATGCGACCCCGCGTCCCAGCGTGTCGTCTACCATTTGTGAAGAATTTCAGGTATTTCTGCAGTCCCCACGCAAGAGCTCAGGCCCCTGTCAGTGCTGTCTGGTGCTACTTAAAGTCTACATGAACTGTGGAAAACATTTCTAGGATATTTGAATTCTTAAGATTTTAGGAAATCCAGAAGATCATAGATAGCCTAAATAAATAAAAATATACTTCACTGTCTCGGTTTATGAATAGCATCTCTCTCCCACATTTGTCTTTTCCCACCTGAGAATTAACTCTGCTCCTTTCAGCATACTTCCCTGCAGTTGCTTCGACCTTGGTGCCGCTGTTTTCTTCCTTGACCCTCTTCAGCATTCCCCTGGACACACGTGCACACCACGGGTCAGTCACCAAAGCTTTATTTGCACCTGTTTTCTTTTGCACTGTGCACTGCATCACCAAAAAGCTATAATTTGGACTGTAATTAAGGTGGAGCTCTTTGAAATCTATCTTTTATTACATTTTTGGTACAGGTCTGGACTCGGAGTTTCCTATTATATGTCTTGATTTCTGTTTGTACGAGCTTAATTATGTATAATCTTTACTGAGTCTCTTTTGAGATTAGTTTCTATTTTAAATGTTACGATTTTGATCTAAAAAGAGCCTTTGCTTTCCACATTTATTTTGCTTAGACCTTGGAGGACTCACTGATCTTCACTATTGTGGTTTCACCTGCCTGTTAGATTTTTCTCCCAGAAATGTTTTTCATAATTTTGTGTGTCTATTTTTTTGAGACAGGGTCTCACAATGCAGCTCGGGCTGGTCTTGAACTCATTATGTAGCTCAGGCTGGCCTTGAACTTGCAGTGATCCTCCTGCCTCAACCTTGCAGTTTTTCACAATTTCTAGGACAGCTCTTCAAGCTCTTTTGTAAGGGTTCTAATCTTATTCATGAAGGCAGAGCCCAATCACCTTCTGAAAGCCTTACTTCTTGCTACTGTTGCTTTAGCAATTAAATTTCAACATGAATTTGTAGAGAAGACACAGCACTCAAAGTGTGGCAGTCATTTGTTAAATTCCATGCAAA
>RJWM01049055.1:0-11263 GCA_004363535.1 Dasyprocta punctata
ATAAGAAGAACTGATGTAAAGAAACTCAGATTTCAGTTTGAGCAGTAAGTACATTTTAGTAGGGAGTGATAATATATAAGATTTGCTGGCAATATGCAATAAACTCTCCACCTATCAATCTAAGTGTTTATTTTTGTTTGCTCATTTTTTTGTTTGTTTTAAGAAAATGGCAATTGATGAGAAATGAAATCCTAGAGGTGATCACAACAGTGGTCTTTAGAGTTGCATGTGTATCAGAACCATAGTATTACGAGTAATAAGGGAATTCTGAGCTTCTTGTGCTATCAAATAAACAGAAATAAAAGACATGATGACACTGCTCCTAATGATCCCAAGGCAAATATTGGTGGCAAGCTGTGAAATCACAGACAATGAGAATTAGGGATGTTGCCAGCAACTTTTAATTTCTACTGAGGGAAAGACAAAAATAAAGCAGAACATTCATCCCTAAAGAAAACCAAAATAACTCAGGAGGAAAAAAATATTTAAGAATTCTGATCAGTATACTCAGGGAGTTGTAAACTTCCTTATATTTGTACAGACATATAGTGGGATAGGATGAAAAGGATTCGCAAACCAGAAAAGTACTCCTAGCTACTAAAAATGATTGCCAAATTAACAAAAAGTAAACTAACTAACATGATAATTAATAGGCTAAAAGGTTGAAGTTGGGTGAAAGTTCAGAATGCAAATAAAAACAAACAAACAAACAAAAAAAAATGAAAAAAAACAATTTAAGAATGTCTTAAGCAAAATTAAAAAATAAAAATAAAGATAAAAGTTTAAATAATGAAGCAAAATTGGCTGTGAGGAATTATGAGGTCAATATTCAGTGGTAAAATAAGAAACAAGAACCTGATCTTATGGACAACTTTATTCTAGAGGGACTAACAGGTTGTGAAGAGTCAGGCAAAAAGCTGAGAATGAGACAACTGTGAATCTCACTGAGGCTCACACAGAATTATTTTGTGGTGCATTTAGATTGTTCAAAGAAACAAATCTACAAATTTAAACTTACACACCTTGCATTGAGACTCCAACAAAAAGTAGATGGGAAATACACTAATCCTGGCAAGAACGAAAACCCAACTTCAAATCGTCTTCATTATGGAAATGTACTCAAATAATGCAGTATTCCCAGTGCCTCTGTTTGTCTGCAGGAGCGGATTTGAATTCTCTCTGAGTTGAGATGACATCTTTATAATATTTCTACATTTACTGCATGCAGTGTATCCATCAATGAATCAGAAATAGCCAGACAAAATAAGTGAAAATTATATGTCTGAAAAGAAAATAAAGAAATAAAAAATACATAATAAATAAGAGATTAATATAACAGTAAAGATTAATATAACAGTTTCCTTAGACATATCCTTCCATAAATCAAAAGTTTAATAATAAATTAGAAAGAGAAACTGAAACTCTTCAAAAGCTTAACATAGAATTTCTACACATAAAAGTTACAGCCAAAGTAAAATGAGAACCCAATAGACGAGATAAAAAAAATAACTAAATGAAAATAAATTGAAAATTAAACTGGGAAAAAAATTCAAAATGAAAATTATAAGCCTGACAGGGCACTCCCAATTCTAACCCCAGCTATGCTGGAGGCTGAGACAGAGGATGGCAAAGGTAAAGTCTAGCATGTGCCACTTAACACCATGACTCAATAAAAACTGAAAGAGCTGAAGAGGTAACTCAGTCCTAGAGTGTTGGCTTGATGTAAGTGCATATCTGGGATCAATCCTCAGTAGGAGGGAGGGGGAGGAGAAGGAAGAAGGACAGAAAAAAGGAAAGGAGGGAGAGAAGGAAAAATATATATATATATATATGTTTTTGTTGTTGCCATTTGTTTTTCTGTCTTGTTTTTGTCTGCTTTGAGTCAGGGTCTCACTATGCAGTTCACACTGGTTTTTAACTCACTTTGAATCCCAGGCTGGCCTCAAACTCACAGTCATCCTCCTGCCTCAGTCTCCCAAGTGCTGGGATTATAGGCATGCACCACCACACCCAGTTCTAGAGGGAAATTACAAACAGGCAAAATAAACAAACCAAAAAGAAAAGAAAGAAAGAAATACAACTGTGAGAATACAATAATAATAAACAATCTAATTTAACTCAGAAACAAAACAATTGGAAAGAAATGATGCATAAAAATAGACTAAAAATTTAAATTAAAAATAAAAAATTCAAAAATAAATAAATACTTTTAAAAATTAAAAAAAAGAAATGATACATACAGAAATCTATTTCTTATTTTGGAATTCAAAGATATTCAAGGAAATCAAAGCAGATTAAATCCAAATAAACTATGCAGAAACACATCAGATTAAAACAGCTCAAAATTGGCTAAGATGTTTTCCCAGTTCGTGGGTTTTCTTTTCACTCTGTTGGAGATTTCCTTTGACATGCAAAAACTTTTTAGTAGGATGAGATCCCACGTGTTGATTCTGGGAAGTGTTTCCCATGCAATCTGATTTTTGTTCATGAACACTCTGCCTACTCCTATGCTGTTGAGGTTTTTACCTACTCTGTCTTCTAGTAGGTTTAGTGTCTCTGTTTTTATATTCAGATCTTTGACCCATTTTGACTTTATTTTAGTGCATGGTGATAGGCATGGATCTAGTTTTAGTTTATGGCATATAGAAAGCCAGTTTTTCCAGCACCATTTGTTAAAGAGTCTGTCTTTCTTCCAATGTACATGTTTGGCCCCTTTGTCAAAGATGAGGTGGCTAAGTGTGTTTTTAGTTGTGGCTGTATCTTCCAATCTATTCCATTGATCTTCAGGTCTGTTTTGATTCCAGTACCATGCTGATTTTATCACAGTAGCTTTGTAGTATAATTTCAAGTCGGTGATTGTGATGCCTCCTGCCTTCCCTTTGTTGCCCAGAATTGCCGTTGCTATTCTAGGTCTTTTCTAGTTCCAGATGAATTTCAGGAATGCTTTCTCTAGTTCTGTGAGGTAGGTAAGTGGTATTTTGATTGGGATTGCATTAAATCTGTATAATAATTTTGGGAGAATGGCCATTTTCACGATGTTTGTTCTTCCTATCCATAAACAGGGAATATCTTTCCATTTTCTGAAGTCTTCTTCAATTTCCTTCTTTAGAGTAATGTAATTTTCACTGTATAGATCTTTTACTTCCTTTGTTAGATTGATTCCTAAGTATTTCATTTTTTTTGGATATTATAGTGAAGGGTGTGGTTTCCCTAACATATAAAGAATTAAAAGAAATCAGACCCCTAAAATTCAAGGACCCAATCCAAAAACGGGCATCTGAGATGAATACACACTTTCTCAGAGAAAGAAATACAAATGGCAAATAAATATATGAAAAAATGTTCAACATCAATGGTCATTTGGGAAATGCAAATTAAAACAATGCTGAGATTCCATCTCACTCCAGAAAGAATGGCCAAGATTAAAAAATCAACTGACAACAAATGCTGGAGGGGCTGTGGGGAGAAAGGAACTCTTCTCCACTGTTGGTGGGAGCCACTGTGGAAGTCAGTGTGGAGATTCCTCAAGAAGCTAGGATTAGAGATCCCATTCAACCCAGCTATCCCTCTTCTGGGCATTTTCCCAGAAGAATTGAAAACATCATACCACAGTGATATCTGTGCACCCATGTTTATAGCAACTCAATTTGTAGTAGCCAGATCTTGGAAACAGCCCAAGTGTCCATCAATCAAGGAATGGATAAAAAACATGTGATATTTTTATACAATGGAGTACTACTCAGCCGTTAAGATTGCATTGAGACTTTTGTAAGTAAGTGGTCATGACTTGAGACCATACTCATAAGTGAGATAAATCAAACCCACATGTGTAAATACCGTATTGTCTCCCTAGTGTAAGAAACGGAGAAGTATATATCATTCAAAATCTATAATAAATACTACGTAAGGGTAAAAAACAGCTCAAAGAGCAAAAGTAATTGGGAAGGGAAAAGGTGGAAAGAGAAAAGGAAAGAGGAAAAGACATAAACCTGTATGTATGTATATGTAAGATAACTAGAATGAACACAGTGCTGAATATATTCGTTATGGAGAAAGAACTATTAATACTCATATGATTGGATCAATTTTGCATGTCTATATCTGTTAATGTAAATAACCATTTTAAAGATAACGATTTGCAATATTGCAGCCATTGTCAAGTTTCTATCATCCGGTTTTGTAAACCTGCAATGTTACTGTTGTGTATTTACTCTAGTCGTTTGTTTGTCTCTTTTGCTTGTTGTCTTTGTTATACATGTCTTTTTCTCTTTTTTTCTTTGCTTAAATAAAAAAAAAGTAAAAAAAAAACAGCTCAAAATTAAGATAAAGTCAATAATAAAAGTGGTAGGAGAAAGTCATATTTTTTTCAGAGTAGTTAGGAGAAATGCTGAGATATTTCTGAGAAAATGTTAAAGAAGATAATAGAACAGTATAAACAAAATTTTGGACGGAGAAAATATTGACAATTTAGAATTTTAAAGTAAGAGAAATCAATTGTCAATATAGAAATGATATGCAATCACTGTCAAAAAACAAAAAGTAAGACAAAAATATTACTGCCAAGCTCATGATAAATGTCATGTGGAATAGTATTCTTCAAGCCAAAAATTATTGCCCACTTTGGAAAGTCAATATGAGAGACTAAAAATATCAGTAAGTGGACAAATCTAAACAAATAAGTACTATTTAGCTCAATAGTGATGATGTAATACAAGGTTTTAAAATGAACAATTAATATAAAATAGAAAATTTTTAAAAAGTGAGATTTTTAGAAATCCATACTCTTCTACTGGCATAAAAACAGACCTGAGGATCAGTGGAACAGATTAGAAGATGCAGACACAACTACAAACAAACTCTGCTGCCTTATCTTTGATAAATGGGTCAAACATGTTCACTGGAACAAAGCCTTTCTAATAAACAGTGCTGGAAAAACTGGCTTTCTAAATGCCAAATCACCATGCACTAAACTAAAGTCAAAATGGATCAGAGATCTAAATATTAAAACAGAAGCACCAAATCTACTGGAAGAGAAAGGCAGTGATCTTGAAGACATAGGGGTAGGCAGAGAGTTCATGAACAAACCCATACTGCATGGGAAATATTTAAAAAACTAACAACTGGGATCTCATCTTATTAAAAAGCTTTGCACAGCAAAAGAAAACACCAACAAAATGAAAAGACAACACACAGAACGGGAAAAAATTGTAGTCAGTTACTCCACAGACAAAGAATTTTTATCTGTAACACATAAGGGATTGAAAAAAATTGGACCCTCCAAATTCAAAGACCCAATCCAAAAATAGACATCTTAATACACACTTTTCAGATAAAGAAATACAAATGGAAAATAAATATATGAAAAAATATTAGACATCACTGCTCATTTGAGAGATGTAAATTAAAACAACACTGAGATTGCGCCTCATCTCAGAAAGAATGGACATCATCAAGAAATCAACCAATAACAAATGTTAGAGGGGTTGTAGGGTAAAAAGAACACTTTCTCCACTGTTGGTGGGAATGAAGACTGGTGTAAGCACTGTAGAAATCAGTGTGGAGATTCCTCAAAAACCCAGGATTAGAGATCCCATTTGACCCAGCTATTCCCCTTCTGGTTATCTTCCCAGAAGAATTAAAAGCATCATACCACAGTGATACATGTGTACCCTTGTTTATAGCAGTACAATTTGTAATAGTTAAATCTTGATATTATTTTGTTATTGGTTTTATTCAGTACTATCTCTTTCGACTATATTAGGCCAACTGGTAAGGGCAATTATTTTGAAGACAGTAAGGTATTACAAGGGGAACTGAGGAAGGAAGGAAGGGAAAAGGAAAAAGGCATAGATTTATATGAGGGTATGCATAACATAGTTTGAAAGACTATATTACTAGATGCATTAACTGGTGAGAGAACAGTTGATACTCATATAATTAGATCAATCTTACATGTCTTTATCTGTCAATCTGAACAACCCCCTTGAAGGTAACGATATGCAATGTTACAACTACTGTAAAATTCCAATCATCTCATTTCATAAACCTATAATGTTACAGTATCAGACATGTCGTTGTTGTTTGTTGATCCCTTTAGTTTTTTTGTTTCTCTTCTTTATGACCATTCTTTTATTCTTTATTGGTTTCATTCTGAACTATCTTGCTTGATTATATTAGACCTGATGATATGGGCAGTTATTTTAATGATAACAAGAGGTATTCTAAGGGGAAAGGAGGAAGGAAGGAAGGGAAAAGAAAAAAGACATAAATTTATAAATAGGTATACATAGGACAGTTAAAATGACTATATTACTAAATGCATTAGCTATTGAAAAAGAAAAGTTAATACTCATGATTTGATAAATTTTGCATGTCCATATCTGTCAATCTGAACAACCTCTATGAAGGTAACAATATGCAATACTGTAACTACTGCCAAATTTCAACCATCACATTGTGTAAATTTACAATGTTATTGTATCAGATTTGTTGTTGTTGTTTGTTTGTCTTTTTTGCTTTTTGTTTCTGTCTTCTGTGTCCATTTTCTCTTAAATAAAAACATAAATAAATAAATAAAAATCTTGGAAACAACCCAAATACCAATCTATTGAGGAATGGATAAAAAAGACAGGGTCTTTTTATGCAATGGAGTGCTACTCAGCCATAAAAAAGGTTAAACTTGAGACTTTCATAGGTAAATGGATGCAACTTGAGACCATACACATAAGTGCAATAAATCAGACTCACATGTGTAAACGTTGTAGTGTCTCCTGAGTGTGAGAGACTGAAAAAGAAAATAAGATCTAAAATGTGCAATAGATATTGTGAAATGGGATGGTATTGCTCAAAATGAAAAAGAAGCTAGGATGGGAGAAAGGACAGGAGAGAAAGGGAAAAAGATGCAATTCAGTTATTCTGTTAGTTTCTCTTAGCTCATTGAAAATGAAGGTTTGTGATAATATCAATTGGAAAAATTTTAATACCCATATCTTATTCTCTGAATAACTACTTCACAGATAACAATATGCAATTCATTAACTATTGCTATTCTCTTGTTATTTTGTTATGAAATTTTGTTTTACCTTTTTTTCAAAAGAAATCTATGCCCTTTACTAGAAACAGATAAAATATATGTATTTATAGTAACAATACCATATGAATTTATAAGTTTCAGGCTAGCCACTAAATAAATAGAAGAAAAATAGTTAGCAAGCTAACAGTGAAAAATGACTAAAATATTTATAGTGTTTCAAGTTAATTCATCAAATAAAAAGCAGAATTGTAGATACAAGAAGAAAAATATAAAATGACAGATTTAGTGCCAATGATTTCATAATTAGATTTCATAATGTAGATTAATATAAATAATATTTCTCCTAGTAAATGATTGTTGATCTGGTTATTAACAAAATCTAAGTGAATGCATACTACAAATATAAGTAAGGAGAAAGTTTGAAAATAGAAATATAAAAAAAATCACATGGACTTTCCCAAAAGAAATATACTAGAGATGTCCTAAAAGCATGCAATATAGATTTGAAGGTAAAAATAGTAATTATTGATATGATCAAGATTCAAATACCTGGAAACATAATTACTCTAAATATAACCTAGAATACTATGTGCCACCTAAGAGCAATGTAATATATAAAACCAAAATTAACTTCAGTAAAAATGGGAAAGAAAAAACCTCTATTCTTATGGAAGTTTTTTTAAAAATTATTTTTGTTAGGGAATGTTCGCAGTGTGTAATGATCGCATTACTCACGGGAAGTTGGTTCATGTATATCCTATGTGCAAATTCTTTTTATGTTCAGTTCCCATTTCCCTTCCCTCACTCTACTTTCCCTCCATCTCTTGGCTGCTTTCCTATTAATCACACTTGACTCAGTTAACAGATGAGAAAAGCTCACAAAAGGGAAGATTCGAAGATCTGATCAGTGTGATAAAATAAGCTGACTTGGTTAGATTATCTGGAAACACTGCAGTAGACAACCACAGACCCCAAATTAATTTCAAACCTTCACAGGTTAATTGCTGAACTTCAGTAGATGCTATGATCTCAAGTCTCCACAGATGAAGATTTGAATTATATAGAAGATATTCTCAAACCCGAATATGCACAATAAAGAAAAAAGATGAGGAAAATTTCATGTATCTGGGGAAAAATATATATATATGCTTTTTCTTCTTTTGTTTGGAGGGTTCATGCCTCTTCTCATTCTTACCCATATGATATACCCACATCTCTGACTGTATTATTAATTTTGGAATCTATTAGTCACCTATACTTCCCCCTTGTTCCTTTGATCATAGGCAAATGTATAAGAAGATGTCTTTTAATTCAGTTACAAAAGAATGCCAGAGATAGCTGTGTTGTACAATACTCCCTGGATATGGTAAACTCTTTCAGTCCGAATGATCTATTTTTACTTATTTACTCAGATCTTATACTCTATGTACATTTCCTTCTTGAAAATTAATCTGCAGGAATCATGCATTTGTATTTCTTCTATTTTTATACTTTCAAAGAATACTTCAATATACTCCTCAAAAGACATTCTTTCCTCCTAATTTGGAAGATGTTTCGTTGCTGTTGAGAATAGTATTGGTTGTTGAAGTGCGTGTGCACAGGCATGGGGTGGCGGCTGGGTGTGAGTACATGAGGAGTTTGTGTGTGTTTACATGCAACAGCTGCATTTCTTTAATTGATATAATTAAATATTTCTGTTTCAATTATTAGTCTCTAGGGTGATAGCTCGGCAGGAGATGATATGCTTAGCATGTACAAGGGCCTAGGTCCAATTCCAAGCACTAATTAATTAATTTTCTGTCTCCTCCAGCATCTTTACTGTGAAGTTCATGCAGTTCTATTAGCTCTGAATCCCACCCTGGAAACCTCAGCTGTGTTGGCCCATCAGGTTACTCTCTTAGACACTGCCAGGCACAAACTTTCAAGCGAAAATTAACAATGATCTCTCCAACAATTGACAGGCTGATGAGACAAAGTCAGGTCAGCCACTGATCCCGAACCCTCCCCAAGACACACTCAAGGTCAAGTAATTTCATGGGCTGACTTTAGACTTGCCCACAGCTGCCTGCACAGCTCTGAGGACGAATATTTCTGGAGGTTACACTCTGTGCTCCTCACAAGGGGACCCTATGACCGTGGATTCCGGGCACTTTTAACTTGTCCTTTACCAGGAAATCTCCGCGTCAGTTTTCTTGGACTAACCTCGAAAAACACTAAAGGACCGAGTTGGATTAGCATTTCCTAACAGATTTTCAAATCTGCTAAGGCCAGGTTAATGTCAGAAGGATTCTGGGGTGATCTGTAGTGTGAGGACTCTGCCTCTTTTCCAAAGCCAGTATATGATGGTCTCAGCAGTTATAATGGCTTGTTCTAGTAGGGATGATAGGGAAAGCTGCACTGGATGTGGAGAAGCCCCAGGGCACTGTCGTCTCTGCTCATCTGCACGGTGCAATGCCAGGTCCTTCACTTGAATGTCCACTTATTACAGTGGGAGAAAATAGTTCAGCTGTGCATTCCCAGCCTGCTTGGCTAATGCTGCCACACAGGAGTGAAATGAGGGGATTTGGAGACACTGTTTTTTCACAGTGAGTTTGTATTTAGAACTTTACTGTTCTTAGCCTTTCCCTTCTTCCTTTCTTCCTCAATGGGAAATACAAGCCTCTCTGTAAGGGGCCTTCATTTCTGTTTCCCTTAGCTGGAAGACACCTCCTGTGGCTTTGCTGATCCTCCACACTCTTACCCTCTCCACGAGGGAAAAAATGGAATACTGGGGAAACCAGAGTTTCTCTTGTTCAGTATCTTGCTTAGTTTATTTTAATGTCATTAAAGGGCAGACCATTATCTTCATTTTGGCTTGTTGATTGTTTTTGTTTCTTTTTTTTTAATTTGGCATATGATTTCAATACATAACAAATACATTTGTGCTTGGGAATTGGTACCTATGCACATCTTATCTTAATTCTATTTCTTCATTTTCTTCGCTCCTTACCCTCTTCCTCTATCTCCAAATCCCTTTACCATCTACAAAAGTTCTGTCTTCCTGTTACATAATAACTACTTTTCATTTTGCTCTTTAAATGATTCATTACATGTTGAGTTTCTCATGTAATAGAAACTGTATGATACTAAATTGTTTGTGTCTGTTTTTTTTTTTTTTTTCACTTACTACTCTAACACTTGTTGGCACTGAGTACTTCTCTCCAGTTTCATTCAGCTGACCACACTGTGGGTGCTGCAGTGTGGAACCTAGATACTCCTGCAGGTCTTAGGTGATTCCCCTAACTTCTCAGAGTGCTGGCTTCTGAGGGTTTTCAGTCGAGTCGCTTCCTAAGAATTTCTCACAGCTCAAGGCAACTGCCACATGCCAAGTTTACACACAATAAACCACCAAGCAGAAGTCTGTATAAGTAAGGATATCAAGGTCTGGCCCCTAAAGGCCACCTCTGAAGCATAACCCAGCCCTAGTGTTGCTTGCAGGACAAGTTGGAGCCAGTGTTTCCTGCATAAGTGCTCCTTTGTTCAATTAATTTCTCTGCCCAGTCTACAGGGTCCCTCCTTACAAGTGACCCCAGGATACTCCCTCCTATCAGCTTCCCACCAAACCCAAGGGAAGATCTGGGGACACATGGTCAATTCTCCTGACCTTCTTTTCCTTTACTTCAATATGCATCTTTTATAGACAAACTATTGACAGAGGAAAAATTTTATTATGACAAACGTAAATATAAGAGATAGATGTTGGAAGAAAGTTGGAAAAAGAGGCAAAAGAAACAGTATGAAGTTTGACATTTTATGCAATCAGTAGAAAAAGAGATATAAAACCTATAGCAGTTGAATAAATTTAAGTATGACCTAAAAATTATATAAAAATAGTTTTCTTCGATGTGAAAATGATTCCATGCTTATGTAAGAATATATCTTATTTCTAAAAAGAACATACATGAATATAGAACTGGAATATGATGTGTGCAACTTAAAATAATTCAGAAAAACTATATAAATATAGTATGTAGCAAATATATTAGCTAAACTCATATGTTGGAGATATATATGTGTGTGTGCATGTGTGTGGTCATCAGGCTTGGTCTTTTTATTTTGTATTTTTGTACATTTGAATGTTTACAAAATAACAATAAATAAAGCATAAAATCAAATGAAAAGAAATTTATTATTCAGAATACTACTTGTTTACAAGTATAGCAATATGCATTTATCAGTTTACCTAATATT
>RJWM01049056.1:0-11263 GCA_004363535.1 Dasyprocta punctata
GGGTAACCTCTAAAGGGCTGTGGTTCATGTGGGGGCCAGTGGTGTGTGCATATGTATCTGACATGGGACTTGTTAAGAACTCAGGTTAGGTTTACCCTCCAAGTAGTTGGTCCCACATCAGAAGTGGGGAGAAGTCCTCTTTCCAGTTTGGGACTGGATCTCTTGGTGTGGGCTCAATCCCCAGAGGACAATTGTGATCCGAACAGCCAGAGGATTGGTTGATAACACATCCAAGGGCCCATTTTGCTATTTGGTTTTCCTTTAAAGGACACCGGTGAGTAAAGCTGTATGAAGTGTTATCAAAATTTATGGCAAATGTTTAAATTTAAAATACTCCGTTCAGATTTAAATGCACTTATCCCATCATTCTTGCCACTTTCTGAAGCAGTTCTGGAAGTCCTCTTTCATAAATGTCTTTAATTGTGCTACCTTAAGGTCCTGAATTGACTCGAAATGTTTCCTTTTCTTGATCACTTTGATTTTGGGAAAGAAGTGGCACATTGCCTGGTCCAGTGACTAGGTGGATAAGTTCACATCCTAATGTTTTTACAAGTCTGCCTTTCCATAAATTAGGATTTTGTCTTTTGCGTGGTTGGATTATATTCTTTTTTTTATTATATTCTATTATGTACATATAGCACATTTTCTTTGTCTATCAGTTGAGAAAAATTAGGACGATTCCATGGATATATATATTTACAATAAATCCAACGATTTCACATTGGCTGGATGTCACATTGCTGCATGTTAGCAATATCCATGTTCATCCCTTCTTGACTCATATTATATATCTAGTTTGACAGCATGTCTACTCTCACAATCTCTGCAGATTACTTCTTTCTTCATGTGTTGGCTCATCCAACCAACTAAAATTAGCGAGCTCCTGTCATAGGTGGGTGCTGTGTTAGGTGCTTGAGATATAACAGATTATCTGTCAATAAACCAGACAAGTTTCCCCCCCTGTGGTTTGTGCACTCAGGAGCCAAACCAGAAACGAGAACTGGTTGAGCGTAATGAGTTCGAGACAAAGGCAGGACAGGTGCCCTTGGCTTCCCTCATGTCCTCTAGCTTCCATCTCCACATGCAGTTTCCCTGTGTTGTCTGCTTTACTTTCTGTCTCGGAAAAAGCCCTCATCCTGCTACACTCTTAGCAACCCTGTTCCTAGTGGTCCTGGGTCCTTGGCCTTGAAAGTACAAGTTATACTGGCTCTTCTATCCTCAGTTACTCCCTTTGTTAACATTTTCCCCACAACATACAACTTCCCTTCTTCTTTAACTGAACCTTCCTTTGACCCTTTCATGTACTCATTCATTTTATCACTTAACAAGGATTTACTGAGCAGTTACATCCAATTCTTCCCTTCCCATCATTCTGCAGTTTGGAACTTTCATGTGGTCAGAAAAAAACGTTGACTGCTCTCATTTTATGGATTAAGTTTTTGTAGCACTGGGGTTGGATCTCAAAAAGCTCTGCCCCAGAGCTACATCCCCAGCCAAACGATTATCACTTTCAATTCATGGCCTTTCACCTTGAGCTGCCCTTCAATCCCACTACCTTACTCAAATTTATTTACTCTTTTACTTTCTTAGATCCCCGTTTGTTACTTCTCTTTTCTCTGCAAACTCTGAACACCTCTCCTTTCACCGGGAGGTAGACAACTCTGTTCTCTACTTCACTGAAAATGGAAGCAATCAGAAATGAACTGCCAAGAGTTTGTACCGCAGTGCCCACTGTAATGGTTGATACATTGTGTCAACTTGAGCAGTTTGGAAGTTGAAGAGACTCAGCAGGGAGCCAGGGTACTTACTTTGTAAACATCCTCAGCCTGTGCAAGAGGAGGACACACTGAGATTTTGTGAGTGCCACATTTGCTCTGGGGGGGTCTGTGGAGATGGGAGTGGGGGCGGTGGGGTGGGGGTGGGGGTGGGGTGCTGCATACATTATAAGGGAGGAAAAGAGGCTTGCTTTTCCTCTCTTTATGCTCATTCTGCTTTTGCTGTCTGCTGCTATGAAGTGTTGCCCCTCAGCCAGGCCACTCTGCCTTGGAGCCAGCTGATTATGGATTGAAACCTCCACAAACAGTGAGCTAAATAAACCTTTCTGTCCTTCATTATGGGTGTCAGGTGTTTTGTTGCAAAAATGAGAGAAAAGTAACCAAGGCAGAATTTGGTACCAGAGGAGTGGGGTCATTGCTGCGATTATGCCTGACCGTGTGGTAAAGAGCCTTTAGGAGTGGTTTGTGGAAAGAGTTTAGAAAGGTTTGGAGATGTCACCTGAAAGCACAGACCTGGAATACCTTAGGCTGTTCTGTATGGGAGATACTGGTCAGAGCTCAGTAGACCAGAAGATTGATAGAAATGCTGCTGGTAGCCAGGCATGGTGGCACATGCCTTTAATCCCAGCACTCGGGAGGCTGAGGCAGGAGGATCATTATAAGTTCAAGACCAGTCTGGGCTATAAAGTGAGTTCAAGGCCAGCCTGAACTGCATAGTGAGACCCTGTCTCAAAAAATAGGGCCAAGGATTTAGCTCAGTGGTGTAAGTGCCTGCCTGGCAGGTGTGAAGTTGTGAGTTTGTTCCTCAGTACCAAAAAAGGGAGAAAAAAAAAAAGAAAAAGAAAGAAAGAGAGAGAGAAATCCTGCTGGTAAAGACCAGGTTCAGGAGGTTTCTGGTGGGAAGGACTACTGCGTCCTTCTCTAGCCACGTTCTGTTGACAAGGTCCAAACATGGAAGAAGATAGATCTTCAAGGAGGACGTCTTCTAAGAAAAGGCCGCAACATAAAAATTGGCTTTGCGGGAATGGGTTAACATTTCTGGGGAACTATAACATTAACTTGTGCTCTGATCCAGTTTGGAGGATTTCTTCTATTTTCTTTCCGGTGCACCAAATCAGTAAACAAAGTATAGAAACTCCCTAAGAACAAAGGGATAATCAGTGAAACGTTTTTCTTACAATTGATGATCTGACATTTGAATAGGACTAACGAGATTAAGATCAGACCAGAAGTTTGGGAGCCCTTAAAGATAATGTTAACGATCAGTTGGCTGGGGCTGTCTGGGAGCCTCCCTACAGAGATGCTAATGTATTGCTATAGAGGTGAGATGGATAACACATTCTTGCAACTGCAGGAACATAATGGGGAGATAAGGGGGTTAATTTAGGGCTAGGTATACTCTTATGTTTTATAGGCTTTTAGATAAGGACACCATTAGAGAGTACTTGTTAACAGTACAAACACACTTCTAGGCTTTTAACTAGGTATAAGTTTTATGACTGTGCTAACTAATCATATGACTATAGAAACCATGTTATTGTAGAGACATTCATTGCTTTTCTTTTTTTTTTCTTATCTAAACTTCTGACCCTGGCCAAAAAGGGGGTATATAACACCTTGTTTGAGCTTACAATAAACGAAGCAGATTCACACAGTCTCTGAGCTGTTTGTGTGTCTGTTCTCCACGCGCCGACGCTCAGCCCACCTTTGGGGAGTCTGTGGACCTAGCCTGGCTGGACCGTGGCAAAGGACTGCACTGGGTGCTGGACTCCAGATGATGTATGTTATGGCTTGGCAAAAAGTTTGTTTGCGTTTTGCTCATGTCTAGAGACTTTGCCTGAGACTAACATTAAGGGCAGTGGACTAATCTGGTAGAAAAAATTTCAAGGCAGTCAAATGTTGAGGCTGTGGCATGGCTATTGTTGGGGGCTTTTAGCCAGATCTATTTTGAGAATCAAGAGCAATGGGTCCAACAGGATGATTTAAAGTGTTGTGAGTTTGGCCAGAAAAGAAGCTCCAATAAAGCTGTGGACTGCAAAGACAGAGCTGAAGAAATCTCAATTGTTAAGAAGGAACAGCAGACTAGAAAAGATGGCCTGAAGGCATCACAAAAGTAGCAAGTCTCAAATCTTTGCAGCCTCAAACCTGCGAAAGTGAAAGACTTTGCTTTGAGGCAAAAACTGCACAGTACTATGTTCCAGAATGGTGGCAGCATAAGAAATTTGTTCCTCATACTTGAATTCAGAGTGCCCAGTTTTCCAGGCACTCAACCCCTACAGCCAAAAGAGAGGAGAGCCTGGTTACTGCTCTAGCTGGCAGAGACCTTGGCATCATCCATGTAGTGCTGGGTTTAAGTGCATACAGAATGCAAGAGTTCTGAGGTTAAGGAGGCTTTCACGCCAATTTCAGAAGGCTTGGGAGGCCAGGCAGTGTGCCCTGGAGAGGGCAGTGCATGAAGCTGTGAGTGTGAAGCCAAACATGCAGTGGAGAACTCAGAAGTTTGGAAAAACAAGGAACATGGATCCTCTAAGGAAAGCTGCAAGGAGTAAACAAAGCAGGCCTAAGAGAGAAGCCGTGGGATCGGTAACCACCAGATGTACTGAAAGGGTGGAGTCACAGAAGCCCTATGGAGCTCACAATTTGCCACAGATTGCTTTAAATGCTGGACATGGAACTCCAGGATTTAATGTTTGCTCTGCTGGATTTTGGACTTGCTTTTGTCCCAATCCTTTGTATCCCCCTATTTGTACCTTTTGGAATGAAAATGTTTATCTTGTGCCATTAAATGTTGGAAGTGTTTAACTTTGTTTTCATTTGTACAGAGGGTTGCAGCTAAGAGTTTGCCTTACATCTCCCAGGAGACTTGGGACTTTGACTTTTCAGCAATGCTGAAACTGTTAGGACTGTGGCAAGTCTTGGAGATGGACTAAATGCCTTTTGCATAGAGAGATATGCATGAGTTTTTGGGGGCTAGGGGTGGAATGCTATGGTTCTAATGTAATATAGTGTTAATAGGCTTAATACTGATTCTTAAGGATTGTTTTTGTTTTGTTTCTTGTTTTTTTTGTGGCAGTAGGAATCGAACTCACAGCCTCATGCCTGCCAGACAGGCACTTAAGCCACTGAGCCAAACTCCCAGCCCTGGTTTTTTTGAGGCAGGCTTGTACTATGTAGCTCAGGCCAGCCTTGCGCTCACGTTGTAGCCCAAGCTGGCCTCAAACTCACAACGCTCCTCCTACCTCAGCCTCCTGAGTGCTGGGATTAAAGGCATGTGCCACCACGCCCGGCTTGATTCTTAAGGATTGTTAAACCTGTGTTATAATGTTCAGGTTGTGAAAAGATATGAATAAGCATGTCTTTTTTGGTGGGGGGCAGTGCTTTTTGAGACAGGGTTTCACTATGCAGTTTAGGCTGGACTTGAGCTCACTTTATAGCCCAGGCTGGTCTCAAATTTGCAACGATCCTTCTACCTCAGCCTCCCAAGTTCTGGAGTTACACGAGTGTGCCACCATGCCTGGCTCTTTATTGTACTTTCATTTTAAAAATTCTTGAAAAAGAATGGCATTAGTATTCACCTATGAAGAATACTATGGTTGACTGCATACAAAATATTCATGAATGAACACACTACCTATTATTTAATTAAGTAATTGATATGTTAATTGGTTAATATTGGAAAAATATCTTTGGTAGATTATGATATAGTTGTTCAAATGCTTTTGACTATATTTTTGCAGACTGGTTAGAAAGGGATTATTATTTTTCCACTTGTAAAATAGTGAAAATATAACTGGTATTCCATAACTTGCCATCCCTGATCTTAAAAAAAAAAATAGCTCTCCAACACTTTTCAGTGATGGATTACGTTTAGATAGTGAGGGGTGCTCCATTTATTTTACCTGTTTCTTGATCAATCATTGCATCGTAAAGCACCTCGACTAGCATCACTGTAGCAAGAGAAGTTGCTCATGGAGTACCAGAGCTTGGTGAGCCCCTGTAGGGTCAGTTCAGGCAGGAACAAGCAATTGTCACACATCAGAGAGTGTCATGATGACTACATACACAGGTGACAAGCCACACCTGGTATCTGTTGTCAATTTAAAGTTAAATAGGTCTCTGGAAGAGTTATCTAAGCTAAACAGTTATATAAGGTGAACAGACTTCCGCCATTGTTTGCATCTCCTGTATCTTTAACTTCCAAAAAAAGAAGTTTGCTTGGTTATAAAATAATGATTTGCTGCTGTGGCAGTGATGTCATATTGGACTTAATTGACATGTTTTATCCACCATGATTTAAATGCGTGTAAGATATCCTTGTAAAGTCAAAAGATAATCTTGACTAATCTCTCTTCTCTCACATGCTAACTATGTCTTTGAAATCAAGAGTCAAAAAATGATTTCAAATGAGTCTGTGTCTCATTTTTATTAGCACAGAATGGCAGGAAAACAGTTGACTGAACAAGTGTGGAGCTAAATTTCAATAGTGCAGGACTTGCCAGCTGGTTCAACTGGAATCCAGCAGAGGGAAGGAGTAGCAGTAAATTTCCTTTAATTTCAGAAGGAGTCAATATTTTTCTTCAGTTTTCTTTAGACAGTTTGCAGCAAAGTTACCTTGTGTAGGCTGGACTTTTTCTAGCATATTTCTAGTTAAGATGAGTTGACAAGATTTTTTTTTTACTTGAGAGCTAGAGATCCTGTTCATATACTAGGTGTGATAGAAAAATGCAGGGATTTTAACGATTGGCGTGGGAAAGTAAAAAGTTCCCTATGCTACGACGCCCCACTCAGAAGCCAACTTAGTTAATGCATTTGTTAACTGACCAAGTCAAGTGAGCAGGAGATTTCTGTACTTTTAGAGTTAAGAACTTAATATGTTCATACCAAATGCTGGAAGGTGCCATCATGGGGACACAGATTTGGAGGTCTAAGCTGTCATGTTTGTAGCTGAGGACTTTGGATATTAACTAAAAGGGACTTAATTTCTAAAGCATCTGTTGTCTGCTCCAGCAGGGCCCATCGTAAATGTAAGGCTGGGAAAGGCAAGGCCTGGGTGCAGCAGCCCCTGCTGACCACATGCTTCCCAGAAGCCCTGGGGACAGCACTGCCCTGCTCCTTCCTACCCTTCCACAGCCTCAGCTCTGCCAAAACGGCAGAGCGCATGTGATGGGCAGAGGAGCGCATGTGACCTGAAGGCTGCCAAAGCGGGGGAAAGGTGTTTGTTCTTAATCAAATTGATTAATCTTTGGAGGTTAATGATGCATAGAACATGTTAATGAGTGACTGTTATGGGAAGTTTCTGGGCTTTCCCCCAGTACCAACCTTCACCAAACATGCTTAAATAATAGAACCCACATTAGGCCTAATTACTTCATCTCTCTTTGGTCAGTTAAAATTTTGGTAAGAAAAACAGATTGTGGAATATCCCATTTTAAGGCATAATACAGAAAGCAAATGCTGTCTGCCTATGGTGAGAAAACATATTTGGCTTCTTAATTATTTGGGTTAAACTTTTAAAGTAATAAACAAGGAGACATTCTATTCTTACAGAAACTTTTTATTTATTTTTATTTTTTAAATTTTATTTTAAAGATAGTGAAATCCAACAAAACAAGACAGAACAAAGTCAATCAATCTTGTGTCTCAGATTGTGCAACTGAGGACTGTGACCTGTGAATGAAAAACACACGGGAGTCCAGTGCATTTCCTGTTGCAGTCTTTGTTACAGGAATGACCCGGGGGGACCTTTCCCGGGCACCAAGCATCCCTGCCCATGACACCAGTGGGGAGGGCTCAGGATAAATACCAGCCTCTTCTGCAGCCAGGGAGGGACCAGTGGCTCTGCTCCACCGGACACTAGGCAAGCGATGAATCCAAGGAGTGATCTGAAAAATTCTCATTCATTCCGTATCTCACCCAGTAAGATTGTGATGTTTTTTAAGAACAATTGCCCTGTTTCGTGTTTATCCCATGTGAAGTAAGTGCTGGGCAGATGGGAAATGTGTGTGTGTGTGTGTGTGTGTGTGTGTGACATATAGGCTCTTCTAGAGAGTGATGATCAAGTCTGAAGTCCCCTCTTCACCATCAGTGGCCTCTTGCTATCCTCTCAGACATGGTTGGTCCAACACTGATGGGATCAGAATTGAGGGTTTGTGGCTTTCAGCGAGGTCTTACTGCAGGGTTTCAGGAGGGAACCACTAAGATTCTAATAGCTCAATCCTGGAAGCAGCCAATATATCCATCAGCAAATGATTGGAGATATGGTACTGTCTATAATAGAGTACTACTTGGTGATAAAGAAGGATAGATTTCAGACATTTGTTGGAAAGTGGATGGCCATGGAAAATACAATGTTCAGTGAAATAAATCAGACTTAGAAGTTTAAATACCATAAAGGACCTTTCATTTGAGTAAGGCAAAGTGAACATAAAGAGCCCAGTAAATGAATAGAGCTGGGCATGGTGCTACACGCCTGTAATCCCAGCACTCAGGAAGCTGAGGCAAGAGGATCGCTAAGTTTGAGGCCAGCCTGGGCTACATAAGCAAGTTCAAGGCCAGCCTGAACTACATAATGAAGTCCTGTTTCAAACAAACAAACAAAGAAACAAACAAACAAGAGTGAATAGGAGGCAAGGGGATAGATGTTTTGCAAATGG
Source organism: Dasyprocta punctata (assembly GCA_004363535.1). NCBI lineage: Eukaryota > Metazoa > Chordata > Mammalia > Rodentia > Dasyproctidae > Dasyprocta > Dasyprocta punctata. Next base: position 8,429 of record RJWM01049056.1, read on the forward strand.
GAAGAGGTCCAAGAGAATGTGGGTGAGAGGAGGGGAAATAAATAGAAGACATGCATGTCAGGAACCTTAAAACCTCAATGACCATGGGCATTATATGTCATAAACATGAGATAAGATGAATAATACTATTATGAATGAAAATGGGAAAAAAAGAATGAAAATGGGAATAGGGAGGGGGAGGGAAAATGTTCAAACTGAGTGTGTACATGTACCCAATCCCCGAGGTGAGTGTAAACTGCATATACCGCAAACATGTACTAATAAGAAAAAATTTTAAAATGATTCGAATATAAGTAGAGGAAATGAGCAACCAGGCTCTTTAAATAGAGTTGCTAATGGGGGAGGTAGCCATTGTGTGTGTGACATGTGGGGTTCTGACCTTTCCTTTTCTTCCAGCACGGTGAAGCATCTCAGGATTCTTATTTTCTGCCCCTTGGTCCTGGGAGTCAGCAGCCCAGGCTGGTTATCATTCTTTAGGCAAGGGATGGAGGGACGGCTGCAAGGGTTCACTCTGGGTGCTGTCAGGGTGGCAGCCTCCGCCCTGAGTTGTGCTGCCCTGCGTGGCACAGAGCACCAAGTGTTCATGGGAGTATTTATTTAATCTTATGCAATAGAGCAGTTGGCAGTGCAGAGGCTTAATCCCAGCTTTATGTAAGGCCAAATCTTGCCAAAGACTATTATGTCTGCTTACCACTTTTGAAAGTTCAGTTGTCAACAATGTCAGGGACACATGAAATCACCTGGGGAGCTTTAAAAATGAGGGACTCTTGGTCAGGCTCTCTCCTTGTCCCAAAGTCTGAGGAATTAGCCTGACGTGTGGCTTGGGCGTTGCAACTTTCAGCATCTCCACAGTGTATCAGATCATCCATCCGCAGATGAGAACCTGTGCTCCAGGACTTCCCCAAGCAGTCACCAAATCAGAAGGGTCTGAGAAGGGCCAGAGTCGCTCGGGTCTCAGAGATGTATGTTCCCTCTGTAAGAAAGAGTTCCTACCCTTCCTGTTAGTCTGCGCCATTCGCAAGCCATGGGCAAGAGAACCAGATGCCAGCTACTTCCTGTGAGTCAGCGCCATTTGTGGGCTGCGGGGAGAAGAACAAGAAACCAGCCACTTCCTGTGAGTCAGCACCATGTGCAGTCACCAGGTGGACAACCAGAACCAGCCCCTCCCAGAGCGCTGTCTGGGAGACAAGAAGAGCCAAGGTCTACCACCCCACCCATGAGTGACGGGCTGATCTGGAGAAACACAAGCTGAGATGATAGCTATTGAAGTAAAATAAAACTTAATGCTTGTAGTGTTTAGTGTTTCATTGTCTTTGCAGGCCTAAAGCTGGTAATCTGATTATCTATTTAGAGGACAAGAATATGCAGTATAGCTTCTATGGGGGATCTCCTTCAGAAAGTGGTAGCCATTGTTAATTCCCTATTATCTTGTTTTAAAAACCTGTATCATTTTCATTTTTTGGTTTTGTTTTGTTTTATTCTGTTTTGTTTTGTTTGATTTTATTATATCTGATGGCATGGGCAGCTATTTCAAAGATAACAAGATATATTATTGTAGCTATTCTGCATTTACTATTATCTTGTTTTGAAGTACTGTATTGGTCATTGTTTCGTTTTTATTGGTTTTATTCTTTTCTGTTTTGTTTGATTTTTACTATCTCTGATGTTATGGTCAGCTATTTTGAAGACAACAAGAGGCATTATGGTAACCATTGTTGATTTCCTATTATCTTGTTTTGAAATTCTGTATCACTTACACTGTTTTGTTTTGATTGAATTTATTCTGTTTTATTTTGCTTGGTTTTATTCTCTTTAAAATAAAAAAAATTGTATATATTAAAAAAAGAAAGAGTTCTGAGGTACCACAGGAGAGGAGAGCTTCCTGTCTGCAGCCTTGGTCTTTCTCTGCTGCCTCGCTCCTGGAAGTTCCTAAGGGTATGGGACTTCATTCAAGAACTGTAGTTCTGGACCAGGGGCAATGGGTGCTGGCCCAGGGGACATTTGCAGTGTCTGGAGATGTTTGGTCATCCTACTGGAGGAACATGCTGCCAGTGCCTAGTGGCAGAGGCCAGGGGTGCTGATTAACATCCTACAGGGCTGGAAACAGCCCTACAAACGAAGAAGCACCTGGCTGTCACTTCACTGTGCTGAAGAAGAAATCATGTTCTGTAATGACTCTTCTTTTCTCTCCTTTAAACATTTCACAGCTAAGTAAGGTACAGCTCACAGCAGCACAATTGGCAACCAAACACAGCACAAGTGTGAGCCTAATGGCTCTCATTAGAGTTCTTTGGAGAACTCAACTGGATTAGGGAATGTTCTTCAACCCATGGTATCTCAGTTGGCTACAATCACAGGCTGAAATCTTGATTGTTTTCATTTCTTGATTCTTCCTTATGGAGTTGTCAGATTCTTTGTGTTCAGCTATTTCCCTTTTCCGGTTTTCTGATCTGGGTCTTTGAGGCATGTGGCAAGCTTCTCTGACATGAGAGAAGCCAAGTACTGCAATTCAGAGAGATTCTTCCATATGCAGGGGGAACTATGACACTGCCCAAAGGGGACCTGACAGTGTCCCTGCTGAAGTGATCAGGTAACACAGGTTCCTGGGGTGCCAGGCCTGGGTGAGCAGAGGGTGATTGTCTTAGGAGATCAGGACGAAAGGAGCCCTAAAGCTTCTATCAGGCTGTGGCCCTTCCTTCCTCCTCCATATCGGGCTGTGGCCATTCCTGCCCCCCGCGCAGGACCTGTGCTGCCCACAGAGCCAGAGAATGACTGAAGATGTGTGATCCTACTCCAAACGGAGAAAAGGAGGCCAACAGAACGAGTCCAAACCTT
>RJWM01049057.1:0-11263 GCA_004363535.1 Dasyprocta punctata
TAACTCAGATTTTGTCTCAAGTTAAATTCTTCTTGGCATTGAATTCCCCTGTGTTTAGCCTAACTCCCATCATCCAAAACAACTACTTGAACTTATAATTAATTGTGGTGAATGGGGACTGGCTGGACTTTCAGGTATTTTTGGTTTACTTTGGGTTAAACTCTGTTAGGACTCCAGAATTTGCAGAGTTATACAGGTTCTCTCTTTTTAGCAATGATTCCCCAAAACTGTTTTTCTCAGCAAACCTCATGTAGGAGGATGACAGTGGTAGGAATAACAGGAGAGGAATTATTGAATCTGTCCTTGCATTTGGAACCCTTTCAGACTATAGCCGTCCTAGCCAGATGATATAGCCCTAGAAAATTGTTCAATTGCCCTGCAGAAAATTATACTTTTTATTTTGTCTGTAGTTTTTTGTTGTTAGCAAGGGAGTAAGAATCTTTAGCACACTTCTATATCACGACCCAAAGCAGACATCTCAAAGGAAGTAAACTGTTACTAGAATGTATTTCCTTGGATTGTCACATCACTATGAGCACTGAATATTTGAGTGAAGTTCATGTGAGAAGGCCAACTATGCTCAGCAGGCAATCATTTTATCTGTCTGCAGGCAGACTATTGTCCTGGTCAGCTTTCTCTTGTCTATTTTGTATCTCTGGTCAAAGCTACTACTATGGTTTGGATATGTTATGTCTCCCAAAGGTTCATATTCTGGGAGTCTAGTTCTTGTGTCTCAGCAGGAAAGGCAGTGGGAACTTTAAGATGTGGGATCTAGAGGAAGAGAATCAGGTTATAAGGGGAAAACATTAATACCAATCTCATGAGTGTGGGTTGGATCTTGAGAAACTGAATTAGTTATCAAGAGAGTGGGTTATTATAAAGTGAGCCACCTCATACATTTGACCTCCTTCTGCACACACTGCTCACACTCTCACATGCATTCCCAGTGTGTGATGCTATCCATGATGTTATCATGCAGCACAAGGACCGCCCCCCCCACCAAGCTCCAAAACTGTCAGCCAAAGTAAGCCTCTTTCCTTTATGAAGTATCTAGTCTTGGGTATTTTGTTATAGTAACACAATGCTAACTAAGACAGTTCCCCTTCTATCATTCAATATTTTTCTTCCTCTAGCCATTTTATGATTTTTAAAGCAAGATGATGTAGTTATGTAGGTTTATGTAAGAGCCCACACAAAATGTGCAGAGTTGTGTTTCTTCTTTGTCAGAAACAAATGTTTATTATATATTGGAAAAATAAGATTCACCATCTGCTCTCAAAGATACAACACTCTGTTCCTGAAGTCATGCTTAGAGCATCTTATGAAAATTGTCTAGGCCTCAGTCTCCTGGCTTCCAGTGGGGGTTCATATTAAGTAACATCTTCTAACTATAATTTTTAGATCAGGTAGTGTCATAACCTCCTAAATGAGCTACAGTGACTAAATCACTAAAATTGACCAAGGTAATGTATGTCATTGTCTTTTAAGTCCCTTCAGTTTTGATCTGGCTGATCTGCTAGCTAAAACTGATGCAGCCTAGTCACAAGAGTCTGTCACCCATCCTTCTATTTCCATTTTTCTCTCTGACCCTGTGGATGCAGAATAGGAAGCAGTCTCTAAACTCTATCAGTAACACTCTCATCACAATGGAATTAAATCAGGAGACATCAATTTTCCTGGTTTAGTTTGAGTCTCTTTGTACCAGAAAGCATCAATTTAAAAACTCTAGCATCTTTTGAAGATTTAAGAATATTGCTATGGTTTGAATGTATATGTTCTCCCAAAATTCATATGTCAAAACCTAATTCTCAGGAAGCTTTAGTCTCCTGGTTTGTGGTGATAGTGTTAAGAAGTGGACATTTAATGCCGCGACCCATGTGGCTCCTAAGGTTCTTGGGGTGAAGGACCGCAAGAGGATGAGAGAATAAAGACAGAGACAAAGCTGGAGTCAGGTGGAGCTCTTATCCTCCTGATGGGAGGAAAGGAACTGATCAACCAATGTTGCAGGTTTATTTATACACAGGGAAGGATGACGTCAATTTCAGCCCCTCTGCCCAGCAACCCAGGTCTGGAATGTTTAGGAGCCTCCTGTTTTGCTGGGCTGTAGGAGCATTTTTCACGTGGTTGACCCAGGTGCTCTTTGTTACTTTGGTAAGGTCATGTCTGGGTCATTTTCCAGCTTCAGCGGCTCCCAACATATCCATCTTTTTTATTTTGTTATTGCACAGGATGGGTGGTCAGTTGAAGCTGGAGGAGCTGTGTTGGAGAGCTCTGAAGATCTTTTTAAGTATAGTCCAAAGATTTTAAGTCCCTGCATTCCACAGTTGAAACCCTGTGCAGTCCATTAATCCATAACTGTAGTCAGCTACCAGTGTAGCTGGCAATTGTCAGAAGATGTTAATGATTTGAGTTTCCTTTATAACATATTACTTTAGCATTGTTTTATATACCTCTAGTAGCTGTATGTTTTCTGCAGGATATTCAAGACCAAGTTAAGGTGAGACCTGTTTTAAAAACAATCAGTTTTTGGTTATTTATCAAGGTCAGTTAAATTTCCTCAAGAAATGCCTTGGAACCCTACATAGCACCTCTTCGTTTTTGTCAGTGTCAGTCATTTGGATGAGTCACAGTCATTGCTTGACCAAGTTGCTTTCTGTGAAAGCCTGGGAGATTCTTTCTCCTGGTGACTCTCCTTAGGCACACCACACATCAACGATCACTTTCCTCTGTGGTCTCATAGTCTCCTTGATCAGAAGACCAGGGACTCACTGAGTATCGGGTGTCACAGCAGAGGTTCTCTAATGTCCTGGGTACTCACTGACCTTGGAGGGCTAGGGCCAAAATATTGGCTATCCTCTTAGCCCATCTGTCTCTCCAATTGTTGGGTCTCTAAAGCTCAGTTGTTGAACATCCAAAAGAAAAGATTGTTAACAGTACAATGTAATAGAGGCAGTAAGCGTAATATTATCATCTTATCTGAATATCGAATGTTTTAGAACATAAAATTGAACCATTATTTTTTAAAACCATGGATATTCTGACATTTGAATACCTGTAGAATGTTAACAAACTGTTACATATTTTACACAGAAAAGAGAAATCAAAACCATACCTAATGTTGTAACATGACAATTATGATGACATTTTTAACATTTGAATTTGTATTTTTTTAACATAAGATACCCCCTTTTTGATCAATTATCCCTATCTAATACATAAAGGCTTTTACCTAACTTGTTGACATTTAGTGGGATGTACATCTCACAAGTTTTGTTACAGGCTGAGGTCTAAATCTGAAACAAAATATTGTTACCATAAACAATCTGTTTTACATTTTTGAAGACCTGTACTTCTGGAGGCATGAGTACTTAAATATACCATGGGGCTAATAACAATCTTTCATAGACACATGAACACTTTGTATGGGCACTTTTAAACCAAAACCTTATTGTATTATTTCTTTTGATGATGACCAATGTGAACATATTTCAATAATATTTTATATATCTTTAGTTGGGGTGTCTCCCTTAAGGCTATGGAGATCATTGGGGCCTCCAATCAATAAACAAGAACTGTTTTAAAATGTTACCAGGCAGCTGCTTTCTTATTTATCAAATGGAGTCCTGTCCAATAATCTCCCCACAAGGGATTTTGTTTACTCATTTTAATAATTTTTGATGACTTATGAAAAACCCAATTATAACATTTAATGTATTATTTTTGAACAGTGAGAGACTCTCAAATTATGATAAACAATATACATTACTTTTATACAACCAATTTTAGCAACATTTGGACTAACTGGGAACCCAGGTGGAAGCATGCTTTTTAAGTCTATTATCCAAATTAAACTTTGATTAAATGATCCAAAAATGTAAAAAAGGAGAAAAATTATTGAGCTCAAAATAAAAGGAACAGCTGTTTACAGAATGGACAAATGGACAAACATGGACAGGCAATCTGTACAGATTTGAACATAGAAACAAACAGAGTTGTTGGTGTCCACAAGAACTCTCTAAGTCCCTGGAGGCTATTTCATGCCCCTTTGCTGAAATTAGCTAGCTTCTTATGCCCCATGTCCTTGGGGTTGGAACACCTGTCACCTCTAGCACCCCATGCCCTCAGGGCGTTTCCTAGGTGCTCCGTGCCACTTGGGCACTCCTGTACAGGCACTTGTGCTTTCGGCTCCACAGATGTGAGCAATCACTAGCTCAGCTGACTCCCAACAACACCTTAACAGACTGAACAAACAGACAAACAGGTACACAGGCAGACTGACAAACATCTTACACAATCAGAGTGCACTCAAATATATTTTAGCCAAATTGAATTATGCTGATTTTTACAATTATAGAATTTGTAACTATAAATAGACTAGTCAGATTTGTTGTAGGTCAATTAACAGAGATCTCTTATAAAAGAATTTGGAAAGGACAAAATCTTATCTATAATTAACATACAATTTTTTCATAGGACTTAGCATATACTCTTATCTATTTAGACTTCTGGTTTTATTATTTGTTACCATCTTCTGGGCATCTTGGGTCATTTAAGTTTGGCTCTAGCTTCATCTGTTTCTATTGGTTGTGGTGTGGTCTCCGATGCATCACTATCATAGAACTGAGCATCTGTTTCTTGAGAGGTGGAATCGACTTCTTCTCTGGGTTTGGATTCATGATACAGCCGGACAGCACGCTCTGGCACCCAGATAGGCCGTTTAGCATTCTCTGGGAAAATACAAGCATACTCTCGACCCCAAATTAGCAGTGAGCTAGGGTAAATGGAATTATGTGCACAAGGCAGAAGCATTTTGATGGAAGGTAACATAGGAAACAGAAGACTGTTGAATGATATCTGAGGGAGTAACAGTTCATAGCTGTGGATGAAAACAAAAGTAGCACGCACGAAAGAGGGAATCATAAGCCTCTTTCTTTCCCCTGACAGTGTAAGCAGGCAGGCATTGTAACCATCTCTTTGCCCTACTCCTGCACAGTGCAAGAATGTTTACAAAATGAGAACCCTGGCACCCCCACTGAGTCACTAAGCCAAGCTTCCAAACTTCAAGTTGATACAATGCATCAACCATTCCCATCCACCACTGTCAGCTTGGCAACCAGACACATTGCTTTAAACCAGTTTCTAGCTACAAAGGCATGCTTATTTTTAACATTTTACAACTTGAACATTTTAACACAGATTTAACCAATAATAAGTCTGTCAACATTATTTTACATTAGAACACTAACATTTTGCCCTTGCAGCTGAAACAAGCAACATTGTTTCTTTACCTTCCTTGTCTGGACCAAGCTCCAGGCTTGGAGGAGCTCCTTGGTTTTCTCCCGTGTTGGGGGTCCGGAGAAGTAATGAGAGGAGCAGAAAGCAGCAGTTTCTCCCTGTTAACTAACCCTTTTAAAGTCTGTAGAGGTCCAGCTAGATTTGTGTTGGTTTTTCACCTAATCGTGTTCTAAACTGTTTTCCCATTTCCTCCAAAGTATGTAGATTTACAATTCCTTCTTCTGGAAACAAACTTAAGAAATTTGGCAATTCAGTGTAGTGAAAACTAAAATTGACTTAAAGCAAAAAGGACCTAAATAAACATAGAGTTACATTAATCGCAAATTTGAAACAAGTACCCCTGAAGTAAACAATTTTGAAAAACAACGGCACATAAGAATTTACACTACCAGATATCAAGACCTACTACAAAGTCATAGTGAGGCCATATGCTGGAGTCAGTCAATTGTCAGTTCGTGAAAGCCAAATGTTGAATTTTTAGAAGTTTTACAGGTTAGTTGTTGTTCCAAGCTTATGATTATTAAGACCCTGTCTAATTCAAATCCACCACAATATGTAAATACTAGAATGAAGCACACCAACAGTTCCATATTCCTTTGTGATTCTTTAGAATATATTTGCCCATATCTAACACCTGGTAAAAGCGATACATTTCTTTCACTTTGGTTTCTCCTAAGCCAATTTTCCCTTGAAGTCTCTTAAGCCTAGTTGTCTCAGGCTTATCTCAAGTCAAAGTCTTTAGTTTCTTCTTCTTTCTTTCTTTCTTTCTTTCTTTATTTTTTAGAAAGGGAAGGGGTTTCTCACAGGTCCATTTTTAACTGGCCCTAGAGAAGAAGGGAGTTTCAATGCTCCACGCTTTACACCTGATGAAGCCAATATCAATACACTCCAGTGATGACTATTGACCTATACCAATGCACTTCTCCCACTAGTTGCGCGCACATTGAGAAGTGTCCCCTCGCCCTCAATCTCTTACCCCGTCCCTGTTCGGGCGCCATATGCCGCGACCCATGCAGCTCCTAAGGTTCTTGGGGTGAAGGACCGCGAGAGGATGAGAAAATAAAGACAGAGCCAAAGCTGGAGTCAGGTGGAGCCCTTATCCTCCTGATGGGAGGAAAGGAACTGCTCAACCAATGTTGCAGGTTTATTTATACACAGGGAAGGATGACGTCAATTTCAGCCCCTCTGCCCAGCAACCCAGGCCTGGAATGTTTAGGAGCCTCCTGTTTTGCTGGGCTGTAGGAGCATTTTTCACGTGGTTGACCCAGGTGCTCTTTGTTACTTTGGTAAGGTCATGTCTAGGTCATTTTCCAGCTTCAACGGTTCCCAACAATTTAAGATGTGAGCATGTTATAGGGCTGTGCCCTCATGAGTAAGATAATGAAAAGAAGCCTAAGAAAGGCTGCTTATCCCTTCCAACATGGAAAATTCCAGCAGCAAGGCACCATCTTACAACAGAGAGCAAGATACATGCTCTGCTGCTGCCTGGTTCTTGGACTTCCCTGCCTCTAGAACTGTGAACAATATTTTTCTGCAATTTATTAATTAACCAATCTAAGGTACATTGCTATAGCAGCACAAATGGATTAAATAAATATCATGTTTGTTCAAATACACAAAATAATTGTTAATATCATAGTAGTAACACTAGAGTACCCCAAGATACTGGTACAAAATCTTAAGGAACTTTCTCAATGATAAATTCCTAAGAAACTCTTCAGAGAAACCAGGAAATAAGAGTTACATCCTTAATATGTCAAGGATTTTGCTTTTGTGGTCAACTATTATATTCCACCATAGACTTCTTTTTTTTTTTTTCCATGAAACTTTAAGACTACTGTAACTTGATGAAACTTTCAATAATCTAATAATAGCACTTCCTGGGTTACTTTATGAACTTTAGATTTGATAGAGCACATGTGTACTCTTTATCTCATAGACTGATGACGGTCTATTAGTAATAGGATACTGTGACCGGTTATGGATCAGGTCCAAAGCTATATTACTCATGGAATTCAACTTAGTCAGTGAAATGATGATTCTGACTGTGCTGGAAAGAGTGTGGACAATTGAGGAAGGCTTTCAATTGCAATTGGATTGTGGTTTGATTCCTTGCAGACTGCCAGATATTTAGGGATACTCTAACAAAAAGTCTCCCAAGGTCAAATACATTTGAAAAATGCTGCTTCACCCTTGAAGATTTGCAATGGGTATAAACCTATTTATTTAATGACTCTTCAACAAAGTAAGCTATGTCTGGCCCAAGAGTTCTCAGCACTATCTGAATATAAAACTGTTTCCTTATATTGAAATTCTCTAAGGTTAACCTAGTAAACACTAAGCAGGAAGTCATGTGGAAGTAGAACCAAATATGTTCATGTAAGACTTTTTTCAAGCACAGGAGCAGACTTGGCATGATGGAAGGCAGTGGCAATGTGTTACAGTATGGATGCTGACTGACCCTGAAAGGCCCATGTGTTAAAGGCTTGATCTGTGAGGTGGCACTGGGAGGAGGCAGTGGAACCTTGGACCCTAACTGACGGTTCTTAGGTTGTTTGAGACATGCCCTGAAAGGGAACTGTGGGACCCCAGCCTCTTTTCCTTCTTTTGCTTTTGTTGTGCTCTGCATTCCTGCCATGGTGTATAGCCACAAGCCCAAAGCAGCAAGGAGAACAGACCATGGTTGGAACCACCAAAACTGTAAGCCCAAATTAGTCTTTTCTCTTTATAAGTTACCTATCTCAGGTATTCTTTATAATGATGCAAAGCTGACTAACACAAGATGGATACAGGGTCAAGAGATGCTGTGATCTCTGGAAGTTTGCCCCTATCTCTCTTCTACAGCTAACCCTGTTGAAATAAACTCAGAGTTGCATTTTTCTTAGATTTAGAAATTGGTAGAGCCAAAATAAGCAAAACTCTGAAGACAAATGAAAAAATTCTGAGTCCACTGTTGCTCTGTGCCTAAAGCAAGAGTTCCACTTCATCACTTCTGTAAGTATGTGTTTGATTCTACCTTATCTTCCCTGGAGTATAGGAAACAGTTTTGCTAACTGCATACTCAGGAGATGTAATTTATGAGCTATTTCAGAAGTCATGAACAGGTTATACCCAGAGGAAGATACAGTGTTTTAAGCACAAAGAAATTCCACTCTTAAGTGAAAGGAAAAAGCAGATAATGAGAGTCTCAGAGTCTATTAACAAAATGCATTAAGTGCACGAATACCTGAGGTGATGGCTAATGTCTGCCTAAGCGCTGATGTTTTAATATTTGAGCTAGTTAGGTTGTTTCCCACGTCACTCCCCCACAGGTGACCTTGACTTTGCCATTGACCTAACCTGAACCTTGCATTCTTTTTGCTAAATCAGAAGATGGCTAGGAATTCATAAAGGAAGGACAAATCTCTGAGATTGCTGTCAGTATGATTACTTTCCTGTTGAGAATTTTGAATCTGAAACAAACCTACATGGCAAGTAATTTGCAAATCTACAGAGTAATTTGTGTGCAAGGCCCAGAGGACAAATGGTAGACATGAAACCAGCTCACAGTATTCAAAGTTAATGTGTTATAGTAATCAGGTTCAGTTACTAAAACTCAGGAGAATGACTTTGCAAGATCTTTTCCTAAAATCAGGTTTTCCAGGAAGGAACAAAGTAATCCTGAGCAAAGTGAATGCTAAGGAGCTCCCAGAAATAGGAAGGGACAACATTTAAGACCACTGTTCCTAGTCAGTAGTATTTTTTCAATAGTACTTATTAAAAATATTCTCCGTCCACTCCTTTTAAAAGTTAACTCTAAGAAACACTCTGGGGGTATGTTTTCATTTTTAGAACTGTCATATTCTCAAATCTTCTCAAATAGAAGCAGTATTCTTTCCTCAGAAACTCTTTAGATCCCCATTAACATCACTCACTGCCTGAGATTTTCTGTTCTTCTTGGACACTGCTATTCATTCAACAAACATTGAAAGATAATGTCACTACTGCAGTTTTCTCCCCAAAGCATGGAAGGCAATGAAAGAGAAAAACTCATTAGAAATGCATTGTGGCCTTTATAGTCTCTTAAAATTGTCATATATAGATAGCTTTTGAAGTTTTGAGTGTTTTTTTTTCTTGAGAAGTGCATTAGGTTAATTAAATACTTGCAGATTAAACAAAGATACAGCGATTTTCTCAGAACTCTGTTGACTTTCATGTTTACCACCAAATCAGCCAAAAGCAAATAAACATGATTCCTTAGAATTTACTTTGAGATTTAATTGTACACAGACTTGCATGTAATCTCAGTTTCACAATGAGTTGTCCCATGAGCGTTGTTTATGAAAACAAGTTTTGGAAGATGAAGAGAACCTTCTTGCCTTCTGGGTGGATCCAGTTCCCTCTGGAAGGGTGCCACACACTCCAGTTCTTCATGTCAGATGCAAGGCAGGTTGAGACCAGGACACCCCTGAGTCCTCTTGCCAAGGTTCCTGGGTTAGAGCTCATTTGACAAAGGTGGCTTCCATTTATGGAATTGTTTAACAATTGTCTGCATTTTTTTTCAAATGCCAACAATTACAGGATTGAGCACTAATAAATTAGAGTTCTACTTGATTGAAGAACTAGGGCGTAGGTAATTGCATAATCAGAACCATCCACTGGGCCAGAGCTAAAACAATTTGCCATAGCTTTAATGGGAAGCAGCATCAATAAAACCCAAAGCCACACAATTTGCCACACAGACTTTTGGTCAGCGCTCAGCAAAGAGCCCTGGTGCCTGAAGTGCTCTGGCTGGTGAACATCAAAAACTCCAAGGTACCTTGTGACTAAGTAAATCTAACCGGCAAAGAGGGAACCACTTCAATGATATTTGAAAACTGGCTGCTGAATATCCTGAATCGCCAGAGATCATCTGGTTAAAGTTAATTCCTAGAGAGAGAATTTATGGTGCTTTAAAAGTTGTGTTATTCTTTTAAATTTATTAGTAATATAATTCTACACATCCTATTTTTCTGTTTCTCATGGGAACAAGATTTCTTTAACTGTCCTTTGGAATGTATTTGAACATAAGCTGATGGAAAAAGGGGGAAAAAATAAAGAGGGGGTGCACAAGAGAATGAGAAAGAGAAAGAGAAAGAAAACAGGGAGGAGAAAGGGCAGAAAGAAGACAGCAACAGCAACAGCAATTATGGCAGACGAGGAAGAGTGCAAAAGAACAGTAGAATGTCCCTGCAGTCCTAACCCACTGACATTGGTATAAAATTGTGGTAGTGTTTTATTTGGGCGCTTCCATTTGTTAGGTCTGCGCAAACACTAGATGGGAGGAACCCAAAGAAGGAGCACTTTCTAAAAATTAGGGTAATGTATAGTTTCTCAGAGGTTTGTGGGAGAAATGGGTAGTAATTGGGATAATCTAATATTAATAAGAGGTGAGGGTGATGTGGGTGGATTTAGAATTTAATTTTTTGGCTCTTCCTCAATGAAGATGCTGGAGACTCTCTAGGCAACGTGCTCCCTATCTTTTGCAAGGAGTTTCTCGGAGATTTCAAATCCACGCTTATGTTAGCAAACAGTTTCTGACATCTTGGGTATTTTTTTAAAATGCTCTTCAGGATGATATTTCTGCTAGACTGCTAATGCATATTAGAAAAGAACTTCCCTAAAGACATTGCAAGTAGTAGGGCGGTGGTGAAACATGGCTCTGCAGTCTCTTTTCTAATTCTAGTTTTTCTCATTTCCTGGTTTCAAACATAATTCTTTCCTCCTCGCTACTTAACTGAATCACTTTTATTTTTTTATTTTTTCACTTGCAACAAACATATTGACTTTCTAACTATCATTGGCTGGAGTTTTTTCTTGTTTTGGTATATAAAATGATGACAGTTATGGTTGCATCAAGAGCTAGCATTTGTTTTAAAATGAGCTTTATTTTTAAGAGTAGTTTTTGGCTTACAACAAAGTTGATTAGAAGACTTAGAAATTACACTTA